>WNWK01000462.1:170000-460000 GCA_009830355.1 Cherax destructor
ATTTGTGTATGCATTAATTTCGCAAAAACTCATTCTGGACCTAACGAAAAAATAATTTCATTGTTTATTGATTAAATTATTGTATACTTAACTAAAATATATTTAGTTGGATTAGGCTAAATTAAATTGCGCTTGTTATAATAAGGTTAGGTAAGTTTTCTAAGTTTTTTTGGTACAAAATTATTAATTTTTACATCAACATAAATGAAAAAAATATATCTTTAAACATATAAGAGTAAATTTTAGAAAGGACTTAATTTTAAATGAGTTCTTGCTAATTGACCAATTTTACCTATTCAGTACCCTCTCCATCCCCCTCCCACACACACAAAGCTACTGATTGTGATTGACTTCAATCACAGAGAAATTGACTGGGAGAACTTGGAGCCACATGGGGGCAAAGAAACGTGGAGGGCTAAGATGATGGAGGTAGTACTGGAAAACCTCATGTATCAACACGAAAGGGACACTACCAGAGAGAGAGAGGAGAGGATGAACCAGCAAGACTGGACCTAGTATTCACCTTGAGTAGTGCAGATATTGAGGACATCACATATGAAAGACCCCTCGGGGCCAGTGACCACGTGGTTCTGACCTTCGAATACATAGTAGAATTACAAGTGGAGAGGGAAGTAGGAAGGGCTGGATGAACGAAGCCAAACTACTAGAGAGGGCATGAAGAATTTCCTGCACGAGGTTCAGTGGGACAGAGCACTGGCAGGGAATTCAGTAAACGAGATGATGGAATATGTATGGTTCACTAAGAGGTGTAGAGAGGCCAAAACCAAGTGTGCTAGAGAATGGAAGAAGTATGGAAGGCAAAGGACCCAGGAGAATAAGGAGAGCAGTCGTAGAGCCAGAAATGAATATGCACAGGTAAGAAAGGGGACCCACTGTCTATACAAAAATGACATAGCAGCGAAAGCCAAATCTGACCCGAAGCTGTTGTACAGCCACATCAGGAGGAAAACAACAGTCAAGGACCAGGTTATCAGGCTGAGGAAGGAAGGAGGGGAGATCACAAGAAACAACTGTGAAGTATGTGAGGAGCTCAACATGAGATTCAAAGAAGTGTTCACAGAAGGGACTCTAGAAAGATTGAGAGTTGGGGTGCACCATCAAGTGTTGGAAACAGTACATACAACCGAGGAAGAAGTGAAGAGGCTGCTAAGCGAGCTAGATACCTCAAAGGCGATGGTATCGGATAACATCTCTCCATGGGTCCTGAGAGAGGGAGCAGAGGCGCTGTGTGTGCCACTAACAACAATCTTCAACACATCTATCGAAACAGGGCGACTACCTGAGGTATGGAAGACAGCAAATGTAGTCTCAATTTTTAAAAAAGGAGACAAACACGAAGCACTAAACTACAGACCAGTGTCACTAACATGTATAGTATGCAAAGTCATGGAGAAGGTTATCAGGAGAAGAGTGGGGAAGCACCTAAAAAGGAATGAGCTTATCAATGACAACCAGCACGGGTTCAGGGATGGGGAATCCTGTGTCACAAACCTACTGGAGTTCTATGACAGGGTGACAGCAGTAAGACAAGAGAGAGAGAGGGGTGGGTATATTTCGTTTCTTTGGACTGTAAGAAGGCTTTTGACGCAATTCCATACAAGAGATTAGTGCATATGCTGGAAGACCAGGCAGGTATAACAGGGAAGGCACTGCAATGGATCAGGGAATACCTGTCAGGAAGACATCAGCAAGTCGTGGTATGTGACGAGGTGTCAAAGTGGGCGCTGGTGACGAGCGGGGTTCCACAGGGGTCAGTCCTAGGACCGGTGCTGTTTCTGGCGTATATGACATGACGGAAGGAATAGACTCAGAAGTGTCCCTGTTTGCAGATGATCTGAAGTTTATGAGAAGAATTCAATCGGAGGATTACCAGGCGGAACTACAAAGGGATCTGGACAGGCTGCAAGCCTGGTCCGGAAACTAACTCCTGGAGTTTAACCCCACCAAGTGCAAAGTCATGAAGATTGGGGAAGAGCAAAGAAGACCGCACATGGAGTACAGTCTAGGGGGCCAGAGACTACAAACCTCACTCAAGGAAGAGGATCTTCGGGTGAGTATAACACCGGGCACATCTCCTGAGGCGCACATCAACCAAATAACTGCTGTAGCATATGGGCGCCTAGCAAACCTAAGAATAACATTCCGACATCTCAATAAGGAATCGTTCAGGACCCTGTACACTGTGTATGTCAGGCCTGTGTTGGAGTATGCAGCACCAGTTTGGAACCCACACCTAGCCAAGCATGTAAGGAAATAGAGAAAGTGCAAAGGCATGTCCTATGAGGAGAGGTTAAGGGAAATCGACCTGACGACACTGGAGGACAGGAGAGATAGGGATGATATGGTAACGACATATAAAATACTGAGAGGACTTGACAAGGTGGACAGAGACAGGATGTTCCAGAGATGGGACACAGCAACAAGGGGTCACTATTGGAAGTTGAAGACTCAAATGAATCACAGGGATGTTAGGAATTATTTCTTGAGTCACAGAGTTGTCAGGAAGTGGAATAGTCTGGGAAGTGATGGAGAGGCAGGATCCATACATAGCTTTAAGAAGAGGTATGATAAAGCTCATGGAGCAGGAAGAGTGACCTAGTAGCGACCAGTGAAGAGGCGGGGCCAGGAGTTGTGAATCGACCCCTGCAACCACAACTAGAGGTGAGTACACACGCACACATGTGAGAAGTCACGAAAGCGCTTGGAATTTCGCTATGTTTTTCACAGTGGTTGTGCTGCATATTGTGATATCACCTGTTGACTGTGATCTTATTGCATATATATATATATATATATATATATATATATATATATATATATATATATATATATATATATATATGCATGTTTCAGAGTGTGTCAGGGAAGGATAGAACCCGCCTCCTGGCAGTGAGAGCTCATCATGTAGGGGACTTTCTGTTGGCTGTTCCCAGCTCCAGTCTTGGCACACGCCTTGACCCACAGACCATCCGCATTGGTGTTGCCTTTCGACTTGCCGCCCCTATTCTCGCTGAACACAGGTGTATTTGTGGCAATGAAGCAGGAGACCGATTCGGGTACCATGGTCTTGTGTGTCGTAAATCCGAGGGAAAGATTGCAAGACATGAGGAAGTTAATAACATTATCAAGAGGAGCCTCACAACAGCCAATGCCCAGCAGTAAGGGAGCCATCCTAACTATGCAGATCTGATGGCAGCCAAAAGCGTCCAGATGGTATCACCCTTCAAGCCTGGACAGACGGCAAACAGGTGGCTGATACCTATCTCCAGTACACCAGGGAGGAAGGAGGGGCAGCAACCAGCTTCAGGGAGTTCCAAAAGTCTAGAAAATACGGAGAACTTGCCTATCATTATGTTTGTTCCCATAGGCTCGGAGACCCTTGGCTCATGGGAAAAGAGTGCATCTAAGTTCCTTAAGGAGCTAGGCAAAAGACTCATCAGGGTAACTAGGGATACCAGGGCATCTAGTTTTCTGTTCCAGCGACTCAGCGTTGCTGTTCAGAGGGGTAATGCCTGCTGTATTTTGGGCACGCGCCCCAGTTCTGAGGAGCTGGATGAGGTTTTCGCATTATAATCAGTGACAAGCACGTAACAATATGTTCTAGACATGTATCTCTCACACCTCATGGCATCTTTATATCAACAATGTATCTCTTAAATCTTTTGTACCATATTATGTAATAAAATATACCTATTGGTAAAAAAGAATGAAAAGATGGGGTGGTAGGGGAAGTGGAATATTCAAATGGCTTCAGGAATAAATCCAAGTATTCTTCCTTGAAGCCTTTTTATCCACTTCTCCGAGGCTATGGGTCCCACAATTTACACCATTGGTGGACCCCATCCTATATACGTATATATATTACATATATTACATATAATACGGGTGTCTGAGTCTAATGGTTTTCGTATAATTTTTCAGGTAACTTTGCAGTGATGGTGTTTTCGACCACAGAAGCAGATAAGTAATTCGTTACAACTGTTAGTTAAGGAGAAAGTTGTCCATAACTTGAGTTTCTGACTTGCTGCTCTGTTGTGCTTCTTTAGTGTTCCATGGTGAGTTTAGTGTTCTCTTGTGTGTGTTTAGTTTTCTGTTATGTGTTTAGTGTTCCGTGATGTGTGTTTAGTGTTCCGTGTTCCGTTTTGTGTATTCAGTGTCCCGTGTTCCGTTGTGTCTATTCAGTGTTCCGTTGTGTGTTTTTAATGTTGTGTGTGTGTTTATTGTGTGGTCTGTGTTTAGTGTTCTATAGTGAGCGTTTATTGTTCTGTTTATTGTTCTGAAGTGTGTGTGTTTAGTGTTCCGAAGTGCGTGTTTAGTGCTCTGAAGTGTGTGTTTAGTGTTCCGAAGTGCGTGTTTAGTGTTCTGAAGTGTGTGTTTAGTGTTCTGAAGTGTGTGTTTAGTGTTCCGAAGTGCGTGTTTAGTGTTCTGAAGTGTGTGTTTAGTGTTCCGAAGTGTGTGTTTAGTGCTCTGAAGTGTGTGTTTAGTGTTCTGTGGAGCGTTAGTATACTGTGGTGTGTATTTTGTGTTCTGTGGTTGTGTGTGTGTGTTTATAGTGTTGTGCGGCGTGTGTTTAGTATCGTGCGGAGTGTTTAGTGTGCGGCGTGTGTTTGGTATCGTGCGGCGTGTGTTTGGTATCGTGCGGTGTGTTTAGTATCGTGCGGAGTGTGTTTAGTATCGTGCGGAGTGTGTTTAGTATCGTGCGGAGTGTATTTAGTGTGCGGCGTGTGTTTAGTGTTGTGCGGAGTGTGTTTAGTATCGTGCGGAGTGTGTTTAGTATCGTGCGGAGTGTATTTAGTGTGCGGCGTGTGTTTAGTGTTGTGCGGAGTGTGTTTAGTATCGTGCGGAGTGTGTTTAGTATCGTGCGGAGTGTATTTAGTGTGCGGCGTGTGTTTAGTGTTGTGCGGAGTGTGTTTAGTATCGTGCGGAGTGTGTTTAGTATCGTGCGGAGTGTATTTAGTGTGCGGCGTGTGTTTAGTGTTGTGCGGAGTGTGTTTAGTGTTTTGCGGAGTGTGTTTAGTGTTTTGCGGAGTGTGTTTAGTGTTGTGCGGAGTGTGTTTAGTACTCTGTGGTACTTCATTGCTGTTTCAATCAGTGGGACTACCTGTTTGTGTACAGTGTGTACTCCAGAGGTGTACAGTGTGTACTCCAGATTTGTACAGTGTGTACTCCAGATTTGTACAGTGTGTACTCCAGAGGTGTACTCGTGGTATTGGATTAGGGTTTGCCCTGGATTTTTCGTAGGTGAATAAGTATTTGGGATTTCTTCTAATTTCAGTTATTGCACTATGGTCCTGCTGTCTCTCCAGAACTCTTTATGATATAGTTTGTGTTCGATGTTCCCCATGTTTCTCACCAGTGCTTGCTTTGCTGCTGCAGAGTCTCCTGCCTTTTAGAAGATCTGTTGTTGTCTTTGCCTGTAGAAGGAGCTTCTCTTTCGAGTGTGCTGGGCTTTGAGCGCAAGTGAGCTCAGTCTCCCTAGAAACTTATTTAGATCCGTGGTGCTCATATGGTCTTCCCAGCGTGTTTCATTTAGATCACGATTTATTTGGTCCCAGTTGATATTTTTTGCGGTTGAAATTGAGTTTGTCGAATTCGCCTTCATGATTGATCGTGTTTGTGTCTCGGGGCAGTGTGCACGCAGGTCTGAACCTGGGAGGTAATCTGGCTTGATACAAGGAGGGTAACTCCCATTTTTATGAATCAAGAAATATATTCATGAGCACCAGAGGTGAGGAACAGGGTGTATCTTGGCTGGTATTCTCGGTTGGTAACCAGTAGTTATCCTGTGAGGAACTACCGTTCTACCACATGAGTGAGAAAGCGTCTTGTTAAACATTTTGCACTCTGGCAGGATTCCCTGGTTTTTTTTTCTTTATTTCATGAACATGTAAGATGACAGTTAAATCTTACAGACTTCTGTTTACATTCAATATACACATACCTTTGCCCTATAGAATAGGGCACTATTTATTTTTTTCTATCTTGAAGGAAAAAAAGTCACTACAAACACAGTGTATGTTTCAAATGCTGCTTAATTCACAGTAAAAATATCATTAGTATTAGAAAAAGAGAAGAAAAATACTTGTTTGGCTCGCTATCCCCTTAATAGTTGTTAATCCTGAGATATTTCCTTCCTAAGCTAGGAGGCTGGTCTGAGACCGGGCCGCTGGGGTGATGATTCTCAGTAACCATAACAGATATTAATCATTGGGTTTAGAAGCCATGCCACAGTTTAAGCGCCATTTTATCTCTGCATATAAAGCAGGTTTAAATTGATTGGTGGTCTTAATAAACCCATTGTCCGAGATTAATACATGTGTGTGAAGTGTGTCAGCTGAAGGAGCGTGTATGCTTGAAGTGTATGATCGGTTTTAGGCTCGCCGTGACTCTGAATTAAGTGTGTATGCAAATATGCCAGAGGGAGCTGTCCTATGGAATTGATGGCTGATTTTTAGTGTTATTACTCGGTGAAGTTTTTACTGGGAGGAAATCTGCCTCTTGCCTCTGCCTGCGTAATAGCTTCTCCGTCCCAGTTACACTTATTTCTGAAGCTGTGTATGAAATTTCCCTTCACTTCCTTATCTAGCTCATTCCTTGTCCTTGCATTCTGAAACTAAAATATTTGCTAAAATGTTTATGTTTGCTAAGTGTCTTTAGGTTCAAGCTGTGTCTCGCACTGTCCATGTCTAATACGACTGGAACAAAGGTACAAGTTTTCCAAAGGAAATTGGACCATTACCATCTGTACCTAATAGTTTAATTCAGTCGTGGTTTCTATGTAGGCTTGTGGGCCGCTGGACACAACAGCTTGGTTGACCAAGCAGTTAACAATGAAGTCTGGTTTCTCTCAGCTTTTCTCTATCCACTTTTCTTTTGTCCTGTAGCATTTCCAGCGGTAGTATTTCTCCCAAGTTCTCTTCTTTCTTGGTGTAATTTGTTCTTTTATTCTCTTCTCACAGGTTAGCCTTTCTGTTAAGAACTTTTGGCTCTTGAGTTTCTTTACTTAGTCGAAATATTGGAACTATGGTGTGTGTGTGTGTCCACCCCGCCGTAGATTCCCTCTGTCAGTTGAGTTGAAGGTAGTCCACCTTCGTATGTTAACTCCAACCCGGGAACGCTGGTTGAATGATCTAGTGATAATAATTTCATCATATACAGTTCTCCAGAAACTGTGTTTTGAGTTTACCTCCTCCGCTGCCTCATCCAAATCACTCCACTTTTCAATCATTCTGAGACTAAATAGATATTTTCTTACATCCCTCTGGTTCATCTGCATTTTCCGCTTCCACCTGTGTTCCCTTGATATTGGTCCTCTTAATTCATACAGACTGTCTTTGTTTACCCTATCAATTCCTCATAAGATTTTGTATGTGTTGTAATCATATTCTTCTCTCGTCTAAGGTCGTCAAGTTCTGTTCCTTCAACTTCTCATAGTGCATCCCTCTCAATTCTGGTACTAACTTGGTTACAGACCTTTGGACCTTTCAGCGTTTTTTCACTTGCATACCAGATGTGGGCTGATTTTTCTATATAGAACCTCTACGTACCCCAGTATCCTTTTTCTTACTATTTTATCCATAATTTTTGACAGTATGTTTGTTAGAGATACTGGCTTGTGATTCAGAGCCTCTTGTATGTCCCCCTTTTTATAAATAGGGAAAACATTTGCTTTTTTTCCCTGTTTTTCTAGTAGTTGTCCTGAATGGAAAGATTGGTGGCATACCTTTGCTATTGGGTCATATAGTTATTTTGCCCGTTTTTCAGCACATGTTGGCGTATTGATTTTGTTACATAAAGCTCACGTGGAAACCTCATCACTGTTGTTGTGTTGATACTTTTTAGTACCGATTGGTCATTTCTGAATGCATTTCCTTTCTGTAGGTCTTCATTTTCTATACTGAAGAATCCTTCGTATTTTTTACTCACCATTTCATATAAGTACACTTTCTTCTGTGAAGAATCTTTTGCTCAGCACTTAACATACTTCTCTGTCATTCTCCGTCAGCGTCTCTTCTTCCTCGGTCTTATCACCTGTTCCTTCAGCATTGTCTTTTTCTATTTTGGTTGTGGAGTAACTTTGGTTCAGTTTTGGCCTTTGATGCTGTATCTATATCATCCATATATCTATATCATCCAGATATCTATATCATCCATATATCAATATTCATATCATCCATGGATTCTCTGCATTCATGGGCGCTCTGCATGCATCCATGGGCTCTCTACATCCATGGTCTCTGCATCCATGGGCGCTCTGCATCCATGGGCTCTCTGCATCCATGGGCTCTCTACATCCATGGGCTCTCTGCATCCATGGGCTCTGCATCCATGGGCTCTACATTCATTGGCTCTCTGCATCCATGGGCTCTGCATCCACGGGCTCTCTGCATCCACGGGCTCTCTATATCCATGGGCTCTCTGCATCCATGGACTTTCCTTATTCATAGACTCTCTGCATCTGTGGGCTCTGCATTTATGGGCTCTCTGCATTCATGGGCTCTGCATTTATGGGCTCTGCATTTATGGGCTCTCTGCATTCATGGGCTCTGCATTTATGGGCTCTGCATTTATGGGCTCTGCATCTGTGGGCTCTGCATTTATGGGCTCTGCATTTATGGGCTCTCTGCATTCATGGGCTCTGCATTTATGGGCTCTGCATTTATGGGCTCTCTGCATTCATGGGCTCTGCATTCATGGGCTCTGCATTTATGGGCTCTGCATTTATGGGCTCTGCATTTATGGGCTCTCTGCATTCATGGGCTCTGCATTTATGGGCTCTGCATTTATGGGCTCTCTTTGTTTTCCTGCTTTTCTTCATGTTTGGTAATCATCTCTCAATTACCTCAGTCATCTCCACCATATCTCGTATAATTCTGCTCTTCACATCTCTTTCCCGTTCCACTTCACTCAGAAAAAATCCTGACTCGGTCACTACCCTTACTTCTGTAGTCGCATTTTTCTGTCACTTCCCATTCCTTCTCCATTGCTCTTTCCACCAGGTACTGGAAGCTTAGTGTCACATGGTCGCCGACACCTGTTTCTTCCCTACAATTAATATCCTCTGTTGTCATATTCATTTTGTGTGAAAAGTAGATTGTCCAGTTGACTCATCTCTCCTCCTCTCTTGTTGTTTCCTTCACATGTTGGCGCAGAAAGTTTTTCGTTGCTGTTTTTAATAAATTTTGCCCTACGTGTTTTGTGGTCCTCGGGGCGGGGAAGGGGGGTTTTGTGTAGAGGCAGTTTTTACTATCTTGAAATTGAAATTTCCTATTACTAGGATTTTAACTTTGCTTGTTCTTGCCCTCTCGGCCACTGTTTCCAATATGTGAATCATTGTCCTGTTATTCTGATCATTGTTTATTGGTGGATTATATATCATTGTTTCTTGGTGGATTATATATCATTGTTTCTTGGTGGATTATATATCATTGTTTCTTGGTGGATTATATATCATTGTTTCTTGGTGGATTATGTATCATTGCCGCTGCAACTTTTCTCTCTAGACAATACAGTAACTGTTGTATAGTTCCTGAACTGTCCTGCTTCCAAGTTCAATAAATCTAAACTGGTTTCTGACCATTAACGTCACGTGACCTCCTCGTCTTCCTTTCTTTGCTCGTTACTTTCTTACTGTTTGGTAGTCCTTCAAAAATGCTTCGTTTGTTATTGTTTATGAGAGTTTCATCTCCATAATCGCTACAGTATCAGGGTTTTCCCAGCTCTTTCATGGCGTCACACTGGACCATAGCCGCGCTCCGGGAGTACAAAGTCTCGACTCTTTGAACTCATCAAAGGTATATGAAAGGTATACACTTGCTGGTGACCCCGTCTACATTTGAGTACGACTCTCTGATGCTATTGATCTTCCTGATTTCTGGACATGCTGTTTTTCTATTTCATTTTGCGGGTACAAGACGGAGGGAGTCTGTGGAGTGCTATATCCTTGGATCATTCCCGATGCGCCACCATATCCACACTAGGTGATCTGTTCCCTGTTTGATTCCTGTCTCTTCCTTCTCCTTTCCCAACTCTTCCTTCCTGGCCTTCGTTCCTCTTCCGTCCGACCTTCCCTGACATATACTGGGTCGAAGTTTTGAGATCCACTCAGATTTGATTTCTTTCTGATTTCTAACATTCTCATTTCTGACTTTGTAAGCACAATTCAAAATGGCCTTGTCCTCCTTTCTACGCGCGTGTGTGACGTGTGTGTGCGTGTGTGTGCGTGTGCGTGCGTGTGCTTGCCTGTGCGCGTGTGCTCTCCAGGACTTTGTGGAGACCCCTTTCTCACTGGTAACAGAATATTCGCTCATGGATTCAGGTTACTTTAAATCCAGGCGTGTCTTCCCGCATTACAAAGGTTTCACAGGTGAGGCTAGTCTGGTCTTCCTGCGTTACAAAGCTTCCACAGGTGAGGCTAGTCTGGTCTTCCTGCGTTACAAAGCTTCCACAGGTGAGGCTAGTCTGGTCGTCCTGCGTTACAAAGCTTCCACAGGTGAGGCTGGTCTAGCCAACAAGGCAAGATAAAATCTGTTGCTTGATATTGTATTGAGGTAGCGTTGCAAAGGTACAAAATGAAAACTTCATGGTTGTAGGTTGAGAGTCACTTTACTGTAGTGGTGGTGTTTGTGACCCCTGACTCTGGGTCACTACTGTAGTGGTGGTGTTTGTGACCATCTTTCTGGCACTAATAACCCAGCAATTCATATCCAGTTTCGCTACAAAGTTGTGGTTTGTAACGTATGATTTTAAACGACTTAAGGCTATTGTGTGACCTGCCGCCACAGTCACAGTGCAAAAAGTTTGAAAATCGAGGGACACCCAGTTTCCAGTTATGTTGAAAATGGTATAAAATACCGACAAGTTGATTAAGACACATGTGCAACAGTTGGGTATCTTTATTGTTGAAACGTTTCGCCCACACAGTAGGCTTCTTGACTGAAGAAGCCTGCTGTGAAGGCGGAAAGTTTCAACATACCAAACTGTTGCACATGCGTCTTACTCATCAATTTCCAGTTGTCCCACGGAAATTATTCCCTATTTTTAATTGGTAGAAAATTGGTAAATTGAACTTCTATTTCGTGGAAAAACACAGTTTTAAAAATAAATTTGGGAAATCGGCACCTGTTCACTCCTTGGTAGAATAGTCCGGTGTTGGAAGTTTGAAGCAGAACGGAAGAGTCATACTCAAGTTATCGCACGAAAACCAAAATCACACATTGGCTTAAAATGCGAAAAGAGCATCTGTACATGTCAACAAGATGAATGTTGATTAACTTTAAGACGGTGTTGAGTACTGGTAAACAAGTTCCACTGCTCGATCGCTAGCGCACTCAGCTCACACATTCAGGTTCGTGGTTCGATACCCGGTACGGGTGGAAACATTAGGACACCTGCTGTTCCTGTTCAGCTATCAGTAAAATAGGTACCTGGGTGTTAGTCGACTGGTGTGGGTCGCATCCTCGGGACAAAATTGACCTAATTTACCAGAAATGCTCTGCATAACAAGGGGCTTTCTATATAGTAGTATGTCACTGATGTCTGCTAGGCCTGTATACCTTGTACATGTAGAAATAAAGATTAATATTATTAGTATTATTATTATTAATAGTAGTAGTATTATAAGACACGTATACACCGCTTGGTCCTCTTTATTGCCCGTAAAGATACTCACATGTATATTTGTCTTTTTCTAATATGAATTACCAGTGGTGAAATTTTGAAGTCCATCAGTCGAGGTGTTCTCAAACTATTAACGAAAACCTTTTAGGAAGAAAAATAAAATGACCACTTTTTTTTTTAAAGTCTAACAATATATTATTTCCGGTATTGTAATCCTTGTTTTTTGGTACAGGTGTGCCGAAGTACATGGCCTTATTTTCACACCTGTAATGCTGTATTGGTTTGTAGGATTCCTGCGGTGTGTGTCCTGGGGTAGTTTAGTATACGCGTGTTGGGGCAGCTGTCCTAGGATGTGTGTGGTAGGTATATGACACACAGTCCTGCTGGATGTTTGCGTTGATATTCCTCAAGATATATCAGAGGTAGTGTGTGTGTGTGTGTGTGTAGTCTTTAGTATCACACTTTACATCTTTTAGATAAAGTCTCTCTCGCTCTATCCTTTCCTCCCTCTCTAACCTTCCTCGTTTTCCTTACCTTTTCCCTATTTCAATTTCTCTCCCTTCCCCCTTTCCTCTCTCCCTCTCCTTCCTTCCCTCTTTCCTCCCCATATTAAAGACGAGAACTCCAAAACAAAATAATTTTTAAGAGGCTAAAATTGAGTTGGAACTTCTGGTTTAGAAGTAAGTTTATTTTGCACCCAGTAATGTTGTATTGGGGAATTTATAATAGTTTTAAAGACGGGCGTTACAGAGAGAGAGAGAGAGAGGGGGGGGGAGGAAAGAAGAAAGTGTGCTTGGGCCATTTTTATGGAATGTACTTGCATAATCTTCTTCATTGCATCCCAGAATCCCATACTTACATTCATATACAGACGACTGTACTCTAACATTTACTTATCTAAGAGAAGAAATGGCAGCTGCTCCAGGTTACATTAATCATCAGCTTACGGCTATATCAGCCTGGAAAAGCGATGATAGGTCACATTTACTCCTGAGAAAACTTAAATAATGATTGTCTATAGACACTATGATAGTAATGCCGGAGCAATGGTAAGAATGAATGGGAGAGTGTTGGTACCCGGGGATGAAGTTATCCTTTGTGTGAAATTTGACTCCAAACTGACAGTGAAGAACCATGTTGTAAATCTTGTAAATTTATACGTATCTCGCATCTGCTTAAAAGCAAGGTTGCAAGATCTGAACGAGTTATAAGTATGCTCACACCTTGAGTATGCTACACTTTCTTGGATTGCCTGCCCCTCGTCTCATCTGCGACTCTTTGACAGAATAGAGAACAGGGCAAGACGACTCATCTCTCGCCTGTACAATGCGTAGCCAGATCTGTCATTTCAGCAGAGCTTTCAATACAGGAGGATATTGGTGGCCTTACTGTTATGTACAAGGCCAATATTGTCAAGGTACCACACTTGGCTCCACTCCGAGGACAGCGAGAAGTGTGCTTCTACACAACAAGACGGGCAGCAAACAACAGCTACACTGACTGCACCTTTCTCCAGATTTATTCCTAAGATGACTCGAGTGTGGAACATGTTTATACTGCTTACGGACATCAGTGAAACAGTTAACCAAATGAAATCGTTGGCCCACAGATGGCTCCAACTTTTTCCTGTTCCCTGTCTGTATATCTCTTAACTTTAAAAAGGCTTCCAAATGAGCTAATATAGACAACAGCCTCTAGAACTGACTGAGAACCCACAGCCTCAGAGAAGAGAATAAACATACTTCAGGGAAAACTCAAGTGAGGTTTCTCCCAGAAGCTGAGTTTTTCTTCTTTTACCCTCATATATACTGAGTTTGTGAAAAAAAAGAGATACAATGGGAGGGAGAATAACGTGGATAACATCCCAGAGCCTACATCTCAAATACTTCATCCAGCTTCCCGGCGGTAGGCCGTGTGACCAGAATTCTGCAGGCATTTCCCGTCTGGATTGCAACACTGAGTCTCTAAAAGAGGAAGCTGGCCGCTCTGGGGTCATTAGTTTCCGCGATGAGTTTTTCACCTAACTCTTTATTAGAAATTTTAGAGCACACTTGCCCCATGTACCAAGGGTCTCCGACACTACTGAGACTAAGTTATATCATGGTACCAGGCCTCTGAGATATATATATATATATATATATATATATATATATATATATATATATATATATATATATATATATATATATACGGAAGATTGGTACCTTTTTATTATTAAGAGATACAGGGAACAGGAAGTTGGAGAAATCTGTGGGCCAACGATTTCATTTGGTTAACTGACTTTATTTCACTAATGTCCTTAAGCAGTACAAACATGTTCCACACTCGAGTCATCCTATTATATATATATATATATATATATATATATATATATATATATATATATATATATATTATATATATATATTATATATATATATATATATATATATATATATATATATATATATATATATATATATATATATATATATATATATAATTATATTATTTATTTATTTATTTGTTTGTTATTAACACATCGGCCGTTTCCCACCAAGGCAAGGTGACCCGAAAAAGAACAAACACTTGCATCATCATTAATTCCATCACTGTCTTGCCAGAGGCGTGCCGACATATCTCGGACGGAGAATCGAGTCTCCACTCCTTCCGCTAAATGACTAATGGGAGTCATAAATATAATACGACATCGAGATTAATTTCCAAGCTCTCTGAATAATAATAGAAACCTTTCTTTTTTACGACGTCGTGATTGATTGTTTACAAGCACAGTAATTGATCTGAGCTGTGTGTGTTGACTGTGCACTTCTCTGACCTGGAGAGTTATCACAGCACTCACCTGCTGTGTGTTGTCTGCTGAACACTTGTGTTACCTGGGATGGACCAGTAATCACAGCACTCACCTGCTGTATGTTATTAAAGGAATAAGAACTATTAAGAAATACACAGGAAGGTTGAATAAATGTATACTGAACGTTAGCAAAATTTTGTGAAATTTACCTTCCATCTTTTGTGTTCATGTCAGAGTGGAAAATATCTAGCAGGCTCCTCTATTTGATTTTTTTTTCTTTTCTGGCCGGAGATTTTATCTCCGGACCTGGGTGATGAGAGCCGCGAGTCTCACCACTAAGCCATCTCGTTTGATATCTATGACAGAAGGATAGTATTTTCCTGAATGGTGGTTGTCTACCACCTTGCTGTTAATATTGCAGTAGTGCACACGCAAACCATTGAAGCTTACAGGTATTCCATATTTTTCCTCTGAAAAGAACCCGGAAACATTGGCTCCCTGTGAAGGAGATATGAAGAGTTGAGAGGGCGCGGTCGTGCCTCTCAGAGGTCTTCATTTGAAGAATATAAATCGCGGTTTAATCTTCTAAATGGATGGCGTAGGGAGGAGGGGGTGAGGACGGGGAGCGAAAGATAAGTGATATGAAGGAGAAGCAACAGAAGGAAGTCGAGGCACGATTTGCGGAAGTTGGTGAGGGAGTTGCAGGAGTTAGAGAATCTGAACGATGCTACCTAGAAGTTGGTGTGGACTGATCAAAGACTAAACAGAAACTGAGGAAGACGCAGAACACTGAACATCTGAGGGTTTTTTTTCTCCCTCAAAGATTGACTCCCTTCTTGGGTTTGTCTTGATACTGATGAAGGACTCTTGATTCAAGAATTTGGAGCTACCCTCTGATCAAACCAGATTACCCCTTACCCTTCTCATTTCCAGGCGTTTCATGATCCCTACGGATTTAGAGGTTCCATATTATGAATAAAATTATAGTCTGTGATAGAGTAAAATATTCACCATTCTTCTTAGTTATAGTTGAATGTACATCTCTAATAGTAGGGCGGACATTAAGCACAAACTTTACATCAACAATGCAAAGTTTAATAAGCTTAATGACTGTAGGTACTGACAATGGCAAATCGTAGTTACAAAAGTTCTTCAGATAGGAAACTTAATAAATCATCAACTGGAACTTTTGTAAACATAGAAGGATTTGGTAAACGTGTTGCACCTTGGGTTGAAAATATGAAACTTGGCAGGTACATAGGTGAAATGGATCAGAGTAATTAGCTTCGGAAGTGGATCAACATCACTATTGCCTCCCCTGGTGGCTACCACTGCCATTTGTTTTCAAATTGACCGCCAATTTCTTCAAATGCTTATGTTTTAAACTGCGTAAATACTGTACACTATATGGTTTTAAGGTGTATTAAGCCGGTGAGCACGACAAAAGTTGTATTTTATAATATCTTTTTGATATATATACTTATTTATTTGAAATATAACACAGCTGACAACGTTTTTTATTGCCAGGACGAATATGTCAGTTTACTTGCCGCAGGTCGCTGGTTTTCTCAGATTTCCTCCACCATTCCAAACTGACAGCCTCCGCATAAGTGAGATATTCTTGAGTGGGGCTTAAAACATTATCATCTTATCCTAACCCAATAGTATTTAAACTAATCTCCTTCAAGAAACAGAAAATAAAGGCTAAGCTATAGTGTGTTCCGAAGGTCAACGGCACCGCGGCCCAGTCCTGGACCAGGCCTCCCGGTGGATCAGGGCTTGATCAACCAAGCTGTGTACAGAGTCCTCAAGGGTTGAGGTCTTGAACACCTGCTGTTCCTTATGTACATAAATATATAATCTGCCGGAGGAAGTTAAATCTTATCATATGAAGGTAATTAGGAAGATAACCTCAGAGGACACGGATAGACTTTTAAGATGACTTGAAGAGGCTGCAAGCATGTTCATGATAACCTACGAAATACTCGGGGTACTGACTCAAATAATGAACTGAGAAGCAAAGAAGTGGCAGCAGGGGATGTAAATGACAGCCATGACGCATATGAGCCACATACAAGTGGAGAAATACTTTTTTCAATCTTAGAATAGTAAGCGCGACGTGCTAGACGAAGAAGTGCTGAAGTTATACGTCATACATACTTTAAAACTAGATGTGACCAGGCAATGGAGGCCAGAAAGTAGTAAAGCCGGTCGAAACAAGTTAAGAAGTGGAGCCACGAGCAGTAAGATGACCCCTCCAAAAACAACTGTGTACAAAATAAAGTAAAGAATAAGAAACGACATACAAAGGCTTTTTTTTTCTCTTGTCTGTGCACCTTTGCACCAGCTGCTGCAAAACCTACATCTCTCTTGTTATTGTGGAGCTGAGGGAGGCAGAGGCTCCAGCAGTGTTGTGTGCGTAGACGAGGTGGTGAGTAGTGGGGAGGTTGACCACGATGGTGGGGCAGGTGGTGGTGAGTAGTGGGGAGGTTGACCACGATGGTGGGGCAGGTGGTGGTGAGTAGTGGGGAGGTTGACCACGATGGTGGGGCAGGTGGTGGTGAGTAGTGGGGAGGTTGACCACGATGGTGGGGCAGGTGGTGGTGAGTAGTGGAGAGGTTGACCACGATGGTGGGGCAGGTGGTGGTGAGTAGTGGGGAGGTTGACCACGATGGTGGGGCAGGTGGTGGTGAGTAGTGGGGGGGTTGACCACGATGGTGGGGCAGGTGGTGGTGAGTAGTGGGGAGGTTGACCACGATGGTGGGGCAAGTGGTGGTGAGTAGTGGGGAGGTTGACTATGATGGTGGGGCAGGTGGTGGTGAGTAGTGGGGAGGTTGACCACGATGGTGGGGCAGGTGGTGGTGAGTAGTGGGGAGGTTGACCACGATGGTGGGGCAGGTGGTGGTGAGTAGTGGGGGTTGACCACGATGGTGGGGCAGGTGGTGGTGAGTAGTGGGGAGGTTGACCACGATGGTGGGGCAGGTGGTGGTGAGTAGTGGGGAGGTTGACCACGATGGTGGGGCAGGTGGTGGTGAGTAGTGGGGAGGTTGACAATGATGGTGGGGCAGGTGGTGGTGAGTAGGGGGGAGGTTGACCATGATGGTGGGGCAGGTGGTGGTGAGTAGTGGGGAGGTTGACCACGATGGTGGGGCAGGTGGTGGTGAGTAGTGGAGAGGTTGACCACGATGGTGGGGCAAGTGGTGGTGAGTAGTGGGGAGGTTGACTATGATGGTGGGCAGGTGGTGGTGAGTAGTGGGGAGGTTGACCACGATGGTGGGGCAGGTGGTGGTGAGTAGTGGGGAGGTTGACAATGATGGTGGGGCAGGTGGTGGTGAGTAGTGGGGAGGTTGACCACGATGGTGGGGCAGGTGGTGGTGAGTAGTGGGGAGGTTGACCACGATGGTGGGGCAGGTGGTGGTGAGTAGTGGGGAGGTTGACCACGATGGTGGGGCAGGTGGTGGTGAGTAGTGGGGAGGTTGACCACGATGGTGGGGCAGGTGGTGGTGAGTAGTGGGTAGGTTGACCACGATGGTGGGGCAGGTGGTGGTGAGTAGTGGGGAGGTTGACAATGATGGTGGGGCAGGTGGTGGTGAGTAGTGGGGAGGTTGACCATGATGGTGGGGCAGGTGGTGGTGAGTAGTGGGGAGGTTGACCACGATGGTGGGGCAGGTGGTGGTGAGTAGTGGGGAGGTTGACCACGATGGTGGGGCAGGTGGTGGTGAGTAGTGGGGAGGTTGACCACGATGGTGGGGCAGGTGGTGGTGAGTAGTGGGGAGGTTGACCACGATGGTGGGGCAGGTGGTGGTGAGTAGTGGGGAGGTTGACCATGATGGTGGGGCAGGTGGTGGTGAGTAGTGGGGAGGTTGACAATGATGGTGGGGCAGGTGGTGGTGAGTAGTGGGGAGGTTGACCATGATGGTGGGGCAGGTGGTGGTGAGTAGTGGGGAGGTTGACCACGATGGTGGGGCAGGTGGTGGTGAGTAGTGGGGAGGTTGACAATGATGGTGGGGCAGGTGGTGGTGAGTAGTGGGGAGGTTGACCATGATGGTGGGGCAGGTGGTGGTGAGTAGTGGGGAGGTTGACCACGATGGTGGGGCAGGTGGTGGTGAGTAGTGGAGAGGTTGACCACGATGGTGGGGCAAGTGGTGGTGAGTAGTGGGGAGGTTGACTATGATGGTGGGGCAGGTGGTGGTGAGTAGTGGGGAGGTTGACCACGATGGTGGGGCAGGTGGTGGTGAGTAGTGGGGAGGTTGACAATGATGGTGGGGCAGGTGGTGGTGAGTAGTGGAGAGGTTGACCACGATGGTGGGGCAGGTGGTGGTGAGTAGTGGGGAGGTTGACCATGATGGTGGGGCAGGTGGTGGTGAGTAGTGGGGAGGTTGACCATGATGGTGGGGCAGGTGGTGGTGAGTAGTGGGGAGGTTGACCATGATGGTGGGGCAGGTGGTGGTGGTGATGAGTAGGGCAAGATCCAGCATCAGCGAGGTCAAAAGCTCAGTGCCCCAAGGCACTGTCCTGGCACCTCTGCTGTTTCTCATCCTCATAGCAGACATAGATAAAAACACCCAGCACACTTTTGTATCATCATTTGCAGATGACACTAAAATAAGCATGAAAGTCACTACGGTAGAGGACACTGAAAAATTACAGGAGGACATAAGCAGGGTCTTCCAATGTGCAGTGGAGAACAACATGACGTTCAATGGTGATAAGTTTCAGCTGCTTAGGTATGGAAAAATGAAGAACTCAAAAGGAACACTATATACAAAACGCAAGAGGGTCACCACATAGAACGAAAGGAACACGTAAAGGACTTGGGAATAATTATGTCTGCTGATCTGTCGTTTAAAGACCATAACAAGACAAAGATCACAACAGCCAGGAAGATGACGGGGTGGGTATTGAGAACTTTCAAAACAAGGAAAATAATGCCGATGGTGACACTATTCAAATCGCTAGTGCTCCCTCACTTAGAATACTGCTCAGTGCTGACGGCCCCGTTCAGGGCAGGAGAAATAGCAGAGCTGGAACAAATCCAGAGATCGTTTACGGCTCACATTGAGCCATTGAAACATCTAAATTTGGGAACGCCTTCAAGTCTTGAACATGTACTCATTGGAGCGGAGGAGAGAGATACATGATAATATATACATGGAAAGTACTTGGGGCCTGGTCCCAAATCTGCACCACTGCCATAACAACATACTGGAGTGAGAGATATGGGAGAAAGTGTAAAATAAACCCAGTGAGGAGCAGGGGTGCGGTGGGGACAATACGGGAGCACTGTATTAACATCCGGGGTCCCAGACTATTCAACATCTTACCAGAAGATATCCGAAACACGGCTGGAACCAGTGTAGAAGCCTTCAAGAGGAAACTGGACAAATATCTTCACCAGGTGCCAGATCAACCAGGCTGTGATGGATATGTGGGGCAGCGGGCCTCCAGCAGCAACAGCCTGGTTGACCAGGCAAGCACCAGACGAGCCTGGCCCATGGCCGGGCTCAGAGAGTAGATACTCTCGAAACTCTTCAAAGGTATATCAAAGGTAAAGGTATATCAAAGGTAGTGGGGAGGTTGAGCATGATGGTGGGGCAGGTGGTGGTGAGTAGTGGGGAGGTTGACCACGATGGTGGGGCAGGTGGTGGTGAGTAGTGGGGAGGTTGACAATGATGGTGGGGCAAGTGGTGGTGAGTAGTGGGTAGGTTGACCATGATGGTGGAGTAGGTGGTGTATAGGTTCCATGGTCAGGTGTACTGGTGTGATGGTAGGTGTAGGACATCACTTTGTCAGCATTCAGGGTTAGTACTAGTTATTGTGCCAGGACATTTTTTTCTAGTTGAGCTAGAGAACTGTCATTGTCTGCATACATTGTCAGACATCTGAACCACTGGGAACCCTTCAAGTCCCTTCATTAACATTCCATGTAACGTAGGCGAGAAAGGTACATCTTAATTTTACATATGAAAAATCCTGGGGGTACTGGTCCCAAACCTGCACACCGAAATCACTCTCTACCTCCAGTAAAATCCAGTGGCACGACGAGTACACTAAGAGAGAACTCGATGAGTTTCAGAGGTCCCCGACTTTTCAGCGCCCTTCCTCTGTGCATAATGGGAATTGCCAACAAACCTTTGGCTGTCTTCAAGAGAGAACTGGACAAGTTCTTCAATCAGTGCCTGACCAGCTGGACTTTGGTTTGCACGTTGAACTACGTTCGGCCAGAAGTAATAGCCTGATTTATCAGGCCTTGATCCACAAGAGGCATGATCTGAGACCGGGCCGAGGATGCATTGACCCCCGAAAACATCCACCAGGGCAGTAAAGTTGATCACACCAGGCCATGGCATTAGCCGTGTTGAAATGATGAATTTAAGTATAAAAAGAGTCACAGGGAAAATCAAGAGCGCCTGAAGCCTAACCTAAGTTAAACTAGCTTAATGAAAGCTAACTTAGGACTAACCTAACCTAATGTAAACTTTTTGTGTGACTTTTTTCCCTGTGATTTTATGTTATTTGCACCATATACAACACCGTAGTGAAAATTATGGTAGGTGTGTGGGCGATAGCTGTGGTGGCAGCTGGGGTAGTAAGTATGGTGGCAGCTGGGGTAGTAGGTATGGTGGCAGCTGGGGTAGTAAGTATGGTGGCAGCTGGGGTAGTAGGTATGGTGGCAGCTGGGGTAGTAAGTATGGTGGCAGCTGGGGTAGTAGGTATGGTGGCAGCTGGGGTAGTAGATATGGTGGCAGCTGGGGTAGTAGGTATGGTGGCAGCTGGGGTAGTAGGTATGGTGGCAGCTGGGGTAGTAGGTATGGTGGCAGCTGGGGTAGTAGGTATGGTGGCAGCTGGGATAGTAGGTATGGTGGCAGCTGGGGTAGTAGGTATGGTGGCAGCTGGGGTAGTAGGTATGGTGGCAGCTGGGTAGTAGGTATGGTGGCAGCTGGGGTATAAGCTATGGTGGCAGCTGGGGCAACAGCTGTGATGATAGTGGTGGTCTCTTGCAGTAATAATAAGCTGCCTCTTAACATCAACAGAGGAACAGTGAGCCTCAGTCTCACGTAACTGGTGATCAGTGTTGTAGTGTACCAATATTGCCATTCAGATTACCTATAAAGGAAAGCCAGACCATATATTGTAAGATATTAGCCCAGCAGTAACTACTAACACATGAAAATGTACAACATGTGAATAATAATGTATTATATTGTTTAACTGCATCAATATATTGATTTAATGAAATTTATTATAATTTATTTGATAAATTAACGGGAAGATATTATAAATGCAGATTTGGAAGTGATAACCTTTATGTCCTTATGAAAGAGGAATGTAAGAAAATGTCATAGGTTGAAAAGATATTCTTGCCTCCCCCCCTTTTATTTTGTGTTGATAATAGCCATAGCATCAGGGGAATAGAAAGCTCTCGCAACTCGTCATAGGTATATCAAAGGAAAGGGAGTAGTATATTCAGTTTATTCCACCTACGTCTTCTGAGTACTGCTCCAGAAGGCTCGGAAAGATTCCTCACACAAATTTGTTTGTCGGCAAATAAGGCTTACTAAGATATGCAAATACGGAAAATTCTAGGTTCATTCTCACATTACAGAAAAACTAAATTAGTAGGTGTGATGTGAGTGTGGCGGAGGCAGTGTTGCCAGGGATCAAGAGGAGGAAGGACGGTGAGGGCTTGACAATAGGTTATTGACACTCTCTTCTCTAATTTGTGTGTATTTCATTGCCACTTGTCACTAGGTTTGCTCTACACTGTCTGCCGTAGCTTTCACATATCGTTAAGTTGTTATGATAGTATTTAGAGAATAGTCCCATTGCTTTGATGTAGCGCACTTTGTCTAAATAATTACATCTTCTGTACGAGCTGATGCCCTCCATAACATTATAGCGTGCTCTCACATAATAATATAGTTGCTCTCACATAATATTATAGCGTGCTCTCACATAATAATATAGTTGCTCTCCATAATATTATAGCTTGCTCTCACATAATATTATAGCTTGCTCTCACATAACATTATAGCGTGCTCTCACATAATATTATAGCGTGCTCTCACATAACATTATAGCGTGCTCTCACATAACATTATAGCTTGCTCTCACATAATATTATAGCGTGCTCTCACATAACATTATAGCGTGTCTCACATAACATTATAGTGCTACATAACATTATATCAATTAGTCTCACATAATTATAGGTGCTCTACAATTATAGTGCTCTCATAACATTTATGCTCCATAACATTATAGTGCTTCACATAACATTATTGCTCACATAACATTATAGGTGCTTCACATAACATTATAGCGTGCTCCATAAATTATAGCTGCTCACATAACATTATAGTGCTTCAATAATTATAACATTATAGCTCTCCACATAACATTATAGCTGCTCTAAAAATATAGCTGCTCCATAAATATGCTTCACTAACTTACTTCATTTTTTTGGGGTGCTCACATAACATTATAGCTTGCTCTCACATAACATTATAGCGTGCTCTCCATAACATTATAGTGCTCCACATAAATTATAGTCTACATATATGCGTGCTCTCACATAACATTATAGGTGCTCCACATAACTTATAGCTCTCATCATACATTTACTCTCATAACATTATAGCTGCTCACATAACATTATAGCGTTGCTCCATAACATTATAGCGTGTCTCACATAACATTATAGGTGCTCTCACATAACATTATAGTGCTCTCACATAACATTATAGTGTGCTCTCACATAACATTATAGCTTGCTACATAATATAGCTTCTCACATAACATTATAGCGTGCTCTCACATAACATTATAGCGTGCTCTCACATAACATTATAGCTTGCTCTCACATAACATTATAGCTTGCTCTCACATAACATTATAGCGTGCTCTCACATAACATTATAGCGTGCTCTCACATAACATTATAGCGTGCTCTCACATAACATTATAGCTTGCTCTCACATAACATTATAGTGTGCTCTCACATAATATTATAGTGTGCTCTCACATAACATTATAGCGTGCTCTCACATAACATTATAGCGTGCTCTCACATAATATTATAGCTTGCTCTCACATAATATTATAGCGTGCTCTCACATAACATTATAACATTATAGCTTGCTCTCACATAACATTATAGCTTGCTCTCACATAACATTATAGCGTGCTCTCACATAACATTATAGCGTGCTCTCACATAACATTATAGCGTGCTCTCACATAACATTATAGTGTGCTCTCACATAACATTATAGTGTGCTCTCACATAACATTATAGCGTGCTCTCACATAACATTATAGTGTGCTCTCACATAACATTATAGTGTGCTCTCACATAACATTATAGCGTGCTCTCACATAACATTATAGCGTGCTCTCACATAACATTATAGCGTGCTCTCACATAACATTATAGCGTGCTCTCACATAACATTATAGTGTGCTCTCACATAACATTATAGCATGCTCTCACATAACATTATAGTGTGCTCTCACATAACATTATAGCTTGCTCTCACATAACATTATAGTGTGCTCTCACATAACATTATAGTGTGCTCTCACATAACATTATAGCGTGCTCTCACATAACGTTCGAAGCTTCAACTTTGTCACCAGGTTTTAATAATATGATAAAGTTGGGAAAGTGGAGTCATTCCTAGCAGACAAGTTGAACATTTTTTTTTTTTGGTCTAATATTTTATATTTAGCTTGTTTTATTTTTATATATTTGTGATTAGTTTAATGTTTTGACGTCCCTGTGGCCTGTTTCATATAGGTTTTATATTCTTGCTCTTGTATTCTTATTCTATTCCTTATTTTTATTTTTTTCCTCTTCTTGAAGCCAAGTGATTTCCGAAACTATTTTATGTCGTCAACAGATAGATAGCCTCTGGTGACCTGATCAGGTAAGCTATTGCTGCCCGTTTCTCGTTCTCATTTTGCTTCACTTGTTTGCTACAGTTTTTTCCTTCTGGCCTTCACTGTCAGGCTGGTGTTTTTCACCTGCTGCTGTGTTCTTCTTCCAGGTTGTGTGGGGTTTTTAATCCGTCATTGATCAGTTTTCCAATATAAATGTAAATTTGTCTTCCTAGAAGCTTGAGATGAATGTTTCTTGTTCTGTTTGGTGGTGTGGGGGGGATGGGGTGAAAGGGGTGAGGTCACGGGGGTTGGGTGAAGGGGTGGGTTGAAATGGGATGAGGTCAAGGGAGTTGAGGTGAGGTGAAAGGGGTGTTCTATGGGGCGTCATAGTACATTACTGCCAGAAGATCTCTCGTATTCAAAGATCACAACAATGTTGCTACTGCTACCTCAAGCAAAATGATAAGATTGCTGTGTTGGAGAACGTAAACAAAACTTTCAATGACCGTATACATTCAGTCGAAAACGTAAGACCCACTATTACTATACATTTAGTACCCATCTCTCTTGATCTATTGTGCCACTAAAACTACCCACCCCCCTACTTCCTACTACCACAACTATTACTTTCTACTACCACAACTACTACTTTCTACTACCACAACTACTTTCTACTACCACAACTACTACTTTCTACTACCACAGCTACTACTACTACTTCCACTACCAGCATTACCACTATTACTTTTTTCTTCCTCTCTTTGTCCCGTCCCTGTCCCCCTCGCTTATACATAGTGGCTCACTTACTCGTTTGTTATTGTGACTTGTAAATGGTCCAAGTTGGACCGAAACGTCATCGTAAGCTCCTCTCTCCTATGTGTGGGTTACTTATGTATTGTTCCAGTCACGGTATTGTGCCTTCTTGTTCATGAACTGTATTCTTTGGAGCATAGGCATAATTTACACCTGAACAATCCTGGAGAGTCTGGTCCTAAACCTACACACCGAGATCACTCTGTATGGATACAGAGATACCTAGCAGACGGTGCAGAGTACCTGCACTAAAAAGCAGGGTCCCGGCTAATATACTTATGAGGTAACTCAGTGAGTGTCAGAGATCCCCGACTCTTCAACGCACTCCCTTCGTTCATAAGGGGAATTACCAACAAACCTCTGGCTATCTTTAAGAATGAATTTGACACGTTAGTCAAATTAGTTCTTGATCAGCCGGGCTTTAGCTCGTACATTGGGATGTGCGCGGCCAGCAGTAACAGCCTGGTTGATCCCTCGCGGCCTGGCCTGGGACCAGGCCGCGAGGGCGTTAACCCCAAGAAACATCCTTCAGGTATCCTTCAGGTACTGCTGTGATCTTGATCATCTTCTCTCGTTAAGGTTTTTACTGCCTGATCCTTTATATTTCCGGTGTTTATTGGTATTTGTTTTTATCTCCTTAGTTTTTGTGATACTGTCTGCTTTTGTGTATATCATTGATCCGTCTGTCTGAGCTCTTGACATATCCTACTAGTATCATCAGCTACCCCACCCTCACCTCTCCTTAGAAACACTGTGTTGACGTGCCCCACCATAGTACCTGCCCCACCATAGTACCTGCCCCACCATAGTGCCTGCCCCACCATAGTGCCTGCACCACTCAATCAATCATCAGGACAAGACCCGTGTCAGGTTTTACACCCTGACGAATAAACTAATGATACCCCTGGTTTATCGGGTTACAGGGTGTGGGTGTTACTGTGCAAGATAAGAGGTGAGGTGGGAATCATGCGGTTTCATTGGGAGTGAGGGAGTTGTGGGTGTATTGGGAAAGGAGGTTGTGAGAGGAAGGTTTCAGATATGTGCATGTAAGAAACCTCCAAAGTCACTTTGAAGAAAGATGGGCTTGGATGAGTGTTGAGACGGATGAAGTATGTAAACAGGATGCAGTAGGGATGAACTTTAGGAAGATGGGGAGGGGCTTGATTATTGTTAGTTAAAGGGGAGAGTATAGGTGGCGCGAGTAAAGTAGAGGATGTTGAATAAAGGAGAGCTGGGGAAGGGATCTATAGGGGACCATGGGATGATTGGGGAGGATCAGTGGAAGGGAATGTTTGGGAGGTCTTGGAATGATGACCTTGTTGAGGACATTGTCGGGGAAGGAGATACATGGGGAGGGTAGAGGGTATAAAGCTCATGAAGGAAGGACACTTGAGAGAATGGAGTAGATGGGGGTTGGATAATGAAGAAGATACTTAGCATAAACGAGGGGTTCGAGTTTATGAGTAAGGAAGCAGTGGTGGTAGTGGGGGGATATTACACAGGGTAGTGAAGTGGGGTTTCGATATTGTGGGTGCGAATATGGAGGTAATTAGTGGGGGAAGACAAACACATGTGGAGAAATAATGTAATAAGAGGCAGCAGTTTAGGAATTGGAGAAGGACTGAAGTCGAGGGTTGAGAGCAGAATGGTGAATTATATTTATTGGTTATTGGCCACCGTCACTCTTCCTTCCACTGGTGTTATGTTCCTCAGGTGAGTTGACTCTCCTGCCTCCTTTTCTACCCTCCCGTACCCTTTCCCGCCTCTTTCTTTCCACTTCAGTTACCTTCCCTCTACTTGTCTTCCCTCTACTTCTCTTCCCTCCTCCACTTCTCTTCTACTTGTCTTTCCTTCATCTCCTCCTCCTTTCCCTACTTCCCTTCAATCATTTTTCTCGTTTCTTTTGCATTGATCTATGGTGATGGAGGTTGTATCGCGACGTCAGTGTCAAGTGCTCTTCCCTCTCCCCCACACAGTGTAGTGTAAGACACGTCAGTGTCAAGTGCTCGCCTCTCTCCCCCACACAGTGTAGTGCAAGACACGTCAGTGTCAAGTGCTCGCCCCTCTCCCCCACACAGTGTAGTGCAAGACACGTCAGTGTCAAGTTGCTCGCCTCTCTCCCCCACACAGTGTAGTGTAAGACACGTCAGTGTCAAGTTGCTCGCCCCTCTCCCCACACAGTGTAGTGTAAGACACGTCAGTGTCAAGTGCTCGCCCCTCTCCCCCACACAGTGTAGTGCAAGACACGTCAGTGTCAAGTTGCTCGCCTCTCTCCCCCACACAGTGTAGTGTAAGACACGTCAGTGTCAAGTGCTCGCCTCTCTCCCCCACACAGTGTAGTGTAAGACACGTCAGTGTCAAGTGCTCGCCTCTCTCCCCCACACAGTGTAGTGTAAGACACGTCAGTGTCAAGTTGCTCGCCCTCTCCCCACACAGTGTAGTGCAAGACACGTCAGTGTCAAGTTGCTCGCCTCTCTCCCACACAGTGTAGTGTAAGACACGTCAGTGTCAAGTTGCTCGCCCCTCTCCCCCACACAGTGTAGTGTAAGACACGTCAGTGTCAAGTTGCTCGCCCTCTCCCACACAGTGTAGTGCAAGACACGTCAGTGTCAAGTTGCTCGCCCTCTCCCCACACAGTGTAGGTGCAAGACACGTCAGTGTCAAGTGCTCGCCCCTCTCCCCCACACAGTGTAGTGCAAGACACGTCAGTGTCAAGTTGCTCGCCTCTCTCCCCCACACAGTGTAGTGTAAGACACGTCAGTGTCAAGTGCTCGCCCCTCTCCCCCACACAGTGTAGTGTAAGACACGTCAGTGTCAAGTGCTCGCCTCTCTCCCCCACACAGTGTAATGTAAGACACGTCAGTGTCAAGTTGCTCGCCCCTCTCCCCAACACAGTGTAGTGTAAGACACGTCAGTGTCAAGTTGCTCGCCTCTCTCCCACACAGTGTAGGGCAAGACACGTCAGTGTCAAGTTGCTCGCCTATCTCCCCCACACACTGTAGTGTAAGACACGTCAGTGTCAAGTTGCTCGCCTATCTCCCCCACACAGTGTAGTGTAAGACACGTCAGTGTCAAGTTGCTCGCCTCTCCCCCACACAGTGTAGTGTAAGACACGTCAGTGTCAAGTTGCTCGCCTCTCTCTCTCCCACACAGTGTAGTGTAAGACACGTCAGTGTCAAGTTTCTCGCCTCTCTCCCCCACACAGTGTAGTGTAAGCCTCTCTCCCCCACACAGTGTAGTGTAAGACACGTCAGTGTCAAGTTGCTCGCCCTCTCTCCCACACAGTGTAGTGTAAGACACGTCAGTGTCAAGTTGCTCGCCTCTCTCCCACACAGTGTAGTGTAAGACACGTCAGTGTCAAGTTGCTCGCCTCTCTCCCACACAGTGTAGTGTAAGACACGTCAGTGTCAAGTTGCTCGCCTCTCTCCCACACAGTGTAGTGTAAGACACGTCAGTGTCAAGTTGCTCGCCTCTCTCCCACACAGTGTAGTGTAAGACACGTCAGTGTCAAGTTGCTCGTTCTCTCTCCCAAACAGTGTAGTGTAAGACACGTCAGTGTCAAGTTGCTCGCCTCTCTCCCACACAGTGTAGTGTAAGACGTCAGTGTCAAGTTGCTCGCCTCTCTCTCCCACACAGTGTAGTGTAAGACACATCAGTGTCAAGTGCTCGCCTCTCTCCCACACAGTGTAGTGTAAGACGCGTCAGTGTCAAGTTGCTCGCCTGTCTCTCCCAACAGTGTAGTGTAAGACGCGTCAGTGTCAAGTTGCTCGCCTCTCTCCACACAGTGTAGTGTAAGACGTCACTGTCAAGTTGCTCGCCTCTCTCCCACACAGTGTAGTGTAAGACACGTCAGTGTCAAGTTGCTCGCCTCTCTCCCACACAGTGTAGTGTAAGACACGTCAGTGTCAAGTTGCTCGCCTCTCTCTCCCACACAGTGTAGTGTAAGACACGTCAGTGTCAAGTGCTCGCCCTCCCCCACACAGTGTAGTGTAAGACGCGTCAGTGTCAAGTTGCTCGCCTCTCTCTCCCACACAGTGTAGTGTAAGACGCGTCAGTGTCAAGTTGCTCGCCTCTCTCCCACACAGTGTAGTGTAAGACGCGGCTCCTCTCTTCTTCATGCACGTAAATGTTTTAAAATGTTTCTTCATTCTTCCTGTTCATTTGTCTCACTTCTGGCATGTCTTGAGTCACCTTTCATTCTTCACTACTATCTTGTGTCTCCTTCAGTACTACTTTGTGTCTCCTGCAGTACTACCTTGTGTCTCCTGCAGTACTACTTTGTGTCTCCTTCAGTACTACCTTGTGTCTCCTGCAGTACTACCTTGTGTCTCCTTCAGTACTACCTTGTGTCTCCTTCAGTACTACCTTGTGTCTCCTTCAGTACTACCTTGTGTCTCCTTCAGTACTACCTTGTATATCCTTCAGTACTACCTTGTGTCTCCTGCAGTACTACCTTGTGTCTCCTGCAGTACTACCTTGTGTCTCCTGCAGTACTACCTTGTGTCTCCTGCAGTACTACCTTGTGTCTCCTGCAGTACTACCTTGTGTCTTCTTCACTACTACCTTGTGTCTTCACTACTACCTTGTGTCTTCACTACTACCTTGTGTCTTCACTACTACCTTGTGTCTTCACTACTACCTTGTGTCTTCACTACTACCTTGTGTCTTCACTACTACCTTGTGTCTCCTGGAGTTCTACTTTGTTTCTCTTTCACTACTACCTTGTGTCTCCTGCAGTACTACGTTATGTCTCCTGCAGTACTACCTTGTGTCTCCTTCAGTACTACCTTGTATATCCTTCACTACTACCTTGTGTCTCCTGCAGTACTACGTTGTGTCTCCTTCAGTACTACCTTGTGTCTCCTTCAGTACTACCTTGTGTCTCCTTCACTACTACCTTGTGTCTCCTTCACTACTACCTTGTGTCTCCTGCAGTACTACCTTGTGTCTCCTGCAGTACTACCTTGTGTCTCCTGCAGTACTACCTTGTGTCTCCTGCAGTACTACCTTGTGTCTCCTGCAGTACTACCTTGTGTCTCCTGCAGTACTACCTTGTGTCTCCTGCAGTACTACCTTGTGTCTCCTGCAGCCTTGTGTCTGCCTTTACTCTTCCAAACTTTGTGTCGTTCTTAGCACACGAGACCAAGATAACGGTGAGCGACATCCAGCAAGGGCGAAGTAGAACGAACTAGGTCTAACACTGGGCTTTACCAATCATTATGGTGGTATACAACGACATACTTCACTAGGTAAACTGAAAAATTATTGAAGGAATATAAATTGCAATGGCATGGGAGATTAATGCAAGGTACCTGGCGGTAAACCATGTTGTAAGCCCCGTCAGTTGTATTACTATCACTGCTGTGAGGAAAATGATGTGACTGGACATTAAAAGACCTTACAGACAGAGAGACGGTGATAGTTTTATAGCAGCTATGCTCTCTGAACTGCAGTAATGCTGTGTACTAACATTCCTATTTCAGGCAATAGAAATGTCATAGGCGGAGAACGTCCACTAAACCTTTATTACAAGCATCAATTTAAACATCTCAATTATTGGGTTTGCCTAAAATAACTCGAACTGTATCAAAACACAGGCGTGGTAGATAGGAATGAGTGGAGACAAATGGTTTTTATGACTTGACGTGCTGTTGGAGTGTGAGCAAGATAACATTTATGAAAGGATTCAGTTAAACCGGCATGCCGGACTTGAGTCCTGGAGGTGGAAAGTACAGTGCCTGCACTCTGAATTAAGGGTGTTATGTTGCAGTTTTAACTGTAGTGTAGGCGCGCCTCTGGCAAGACAGTGATGGAGTAAATGATGAAGAAAGTGTTTCTTCTTTTTCGGGTCACCCTGCCTTGGTGGGAAACGGCCGGTGTGCTAATAGACAAATATATATATATATATATATATATATATATATATATATATATATATATAATGCTAATTTACACCTGTTGTGTACTTACTGAAATATGGTTAGTGGGGGTCGATTCATAGCACAAGACCCTGCCTTATTGACTTTGCTAGACTGAAACTTGCAGGGATTTTGACATCCCAAGCTTTGTCATACCTTCTCATAAAGTCGTGAGTATAGTTCTACGCCACCGCCTCCTCGTCTAGCTTATTTCCCTTCTATATTACCATAAGTATAAAGAAATATTGTCATCACAATGGTTCATCAATATCTTAGGCTGCCACCTTTAAGGAGTAGTTTTGGTATTTATTTTTGGAAGCAGTCCAAGTATTTTTCGTGTATATATTTACATGTAGCTTGTGTTCCAGCCAGCATTCTTCCTGGGATTCTATACATCTTTCTAATTTCGCTGATGGTTTTTTGACTCTCCTTAACATTCTTTGATGCTTTCAGGTTTTGCTCGATGTATTTTTAAACTACATATGTATATATATATATATATATATATATATATATATATATATATATATATATATATATATATATATATATATATATATTATGAAAGAAATCTAAATATTCTTCCTTGAAGCCTTTTTATCCACTTCTCCGAGGATATGGGGCCCACAATTTACACCAGAGGTGGACCCCATCATATATATATATATATATATATATATATATATATATATATATATATATATATATATATATATATATATATATATATATATATATATTTTCAACACGTCGGCCGTTTCCCACCGAGGCAGGGTGGCCCAAAAGGAAAACGAAAGTTTCTCCTTTTACATTTAGTAATATATACAGGAGAAGGGGTTACTAGCCCCTTGCTCCCGGCATTTTAGTCGCCTCTTACGACACGCATGGCATACGGAGGAAGAATTCTGTTCCACTTCCCCATGGAGAGAGGAAATAAGAACAAGAACTAGTAAGAAAATAGAAGAAAACCCAGAGGTGTATATATATATATATATATATATATATATATATATATATATATATATATATATATATATATATATATATATATATATATGTCGTGCCGATTAGGTAAAACTGGTCAATTAGCAAGAACTCATCTAAAATTAAGTCCTTTCTAAAATTTTCTCTTATACGTTTAAAGATAGATTTTTTTCATTTATGTTAATGTAAAAATTTATAATTTTGTACCAAGAGAAACTTTGAAAACCTACCTAACCTTATTACAACAAGCGCAATTTAATTTAGCCTAACCCAACTAAATATATTTTAGATACGTTAACATTAATTTAATAATAAACAAACACAATGAAATATATTTTTTTCGTTATGTTCAGAATGATTTTGGCGAAATTATTGCATACACAAATTTTCACTTGTCTTATATGGCAAGGTGAGCGTTGCTATTTAAGCCAAAATCGCCAGTTTTACCTAATCGGCACGACATATATATGCTTGTACATGAATGTGTAGTGTGACCTAAGTGTAAGTAGAAGTAGCAAATTGTACCTGAAATCTTGCATGTTTATGAGACAGAAAAAAAGACACCCGCAATCCTACCATAATGTGAAACAATTACAGGCTTTCGTTTTACACTCACTTGGCAGGACGGTAGTACCTCCCTGGGCGGTTGCTGTCTACCAACCTACTACCATCAAGGACATTACCAGCAACAGACAGGTCAAGCTTCAATCCACTGCAGGGGTATACACAATCCCTTGTAATGACTGCAGCAAATTATACGTCGGCGAAACATCCAGAGACCTAAAAACACGTATTTCAGAACACAAGTACGCAGGCAGATCTGACGACCCAAGGAATGCCTGTGTTCAACACCGAAATTCAAACAACCATTTAATCAACTACAGAAATGCAAGACGAAAACGCCAGAGAAAACAACACTCAATACCGAAGAATCCTGGAATCATCACTTATCTGCATATCCAACAACATCAACCAGAACAACGGCTTCTACAACATAGCTGAACCTATTGCCAAGAAACTTCTTCATCGCTATCCCACATAGAACTCAAGAATGGAACACTGCATACTTGTCCAATCTCTTTTTAAGTTACCCAAGGTTTTAAACTATCACCCTACTATGAAGATTGTCACATGCAACATTCTCCACCTGACTAAATCCTATAAATACTCATGTATCTTTTATCCAGGTAGATCTGTTTGTGACATGATAAAGCCCACTGCGTGGGCGAAACGTTGTCAATAAAGGATCACATTATACTGCTTATGTGTTTATTTTTCCAACTTTACCTAACCTTACCTTACCTAACCTACCCCGTTCTAGTCTTTACTTTCTTAGTCTCGTAATAGCAGAATAAATGCAACTTGTCTTCATTGAGCATTTTATTGTTGTCAGTGACCCACTGCAAGACTGTCTATATGATCTTGGAGGTTTACTGTGTCCTCAGTGGATGACACTCATACAAGTTCTAGTTTGAGAAGAAGGGTTGGTGTTTGAGTGGGAAGGGTTGATGTTTGAGTGGGAAGGGTTGATGTTTGAGTAGGAAGGGTTGATGTTTGAGCGGCAAGGGCTAAGGCTTGAGTGGGAAGGGTTGATGTCTTGAATGGGAAGGGATGAGGCTTGAGCGGGAAGGGCTGAGGCTTAAGTGGGAAGGGCTGAGGCTTGAGCGGGAAGGGCTGAGGCTTGAGCGGGAAGGGCTGAGGCTTGAGCGGGAAGGGCTGAGGCTTGAGTGGAAAGGGCTGAGGCTTGAGTGGGAAGGGCTGAGGCTTGAGTGGGAAGGGCTGAGGCTTGAGTGGGAAGGGCTGAGGCTTGAGCGGGAAGGGCTGAGGCTTGAGTGGGAAGGGCTGAGGCTTGAGTGGGAAGGGCTGAGGCTTGAGTGGGAAGGGCTGAGGCTTGAGCGGGAAGGGCTGAGGCTTGAGTGGAAGGGCTGAGGCTTGAGTGGAAGGGCTGAGGCTTGAGCGGGAAGGGCTGAGGCTTGAGTGGAAGGGTGAGGCTTCAGCGGAAGGGGTGAGGCTTGAGTGGGAAGGGCTGAGGCTTGAGCGGGAAGGGCTGAGGCTTGAGTGGGAAGGGCTGAAGCTTAAGTGGGAAGGGCTGAGGCTTGAGTGGGAAGGGCTGAGGCTTGAGCGGGAAGGGGTGAGGCTTAAGTGGGAAGGGCTGAGGCTTGAGCGGGAAGGGCTGAGGCTTGAGTGGGAAGGGCTGAGGCTTGAGTGGGAAGGGCTGAGGCTTGAGCGGGAAGGGCTGAGGGTAATTAAGGAGCAAGTGAGGGTAGGGTAATAAGGAAGGGATAATTAGAGAGAATTCAGCAACATTGTGAGTGGAGATGAGGGGAGAGAAGTGACAGAGGGTAATGCAGAGATGAGGGGAGATGTAATTAATGTGATTGAGGATGAGGTGGAGGGAGTGACAGATGCTGGAGGAGGGAGAAATTGACAGATGGAGGAGGAGGGAGTGAAAGATGCTGGAGGGAGAGAGAGTGAGAGAAGATGCTGGAGGAGAGTGAGAGAAGATGAAGAAGGCAACAGGAAAACGTCTACATTTAAATACTTGGATACCATAATGTGGGTGGAGAGTAATGTGGGTGGGAGGGTAGTGTGGTTGGGTGGGTAGTGTGGATGGGAGGGTAGTGTGGGTGGGTAGTGTGGATGGGAGGGTAGTGTGGGTGGAAGGGTAGTGTGGGTGGGTGGGTAGTGTGGTTGGGAGGGTAGTGTGGGTGGGAGGGTAGTGTGGGTGGGGTGTGGGTAGGGTGAGTGGGTGGGAGGGTGGGGGGTGGGGGGAGGGAGTGGGGTGGGAGGGGAGTGTAAGTGGGTGGAGTGGGGTGTTGGGAGTGGGTAACTTACTTACCGTAGTGATTTAGACAGTAGAGAGCAGACTTGTGTTGTATTATAGTATTAGTGTGTGTGCTAGTGGTGACCTCACACTTGTGTTAGTGGTGACCTCACACTTGTGTTAGTGGTGACCTCACACTTGTGTTAGTGGTGACCTCACACTTGTGCTAGTGGTGACCTCACACTTGTATTAGTGGTGACCTCACATTTGTGTTAGTGGTGACCTCACACTTGTGTTAGTGGTGACCTTACACTTGTGTTAGTGGTGACCTCACACTTGTGTTAGTGGTGACCTCACACTTGTGTTAGTGGTGACCTCACACTTGTGTTAGTGGTGACCTCACACTTGTGTTAGTGGTGACCTCACACTTGTGTTAGTGGTGACCTCACACTTGTGTTAGTGGTGACCTCACACTTGTGCTAGTGGTGACCTCACACTTGTGTTAGTGGTGACCTCACACTTGTGTTAGTGGTGACCTCACACTTGTGTTAGTGGTGACCTCACACTTGTGTTAGTGGTGACCTCACACTTGTGTTAGTGGTGACCTACACTTGTGTTAGTGGTGACCTCACACTTGTGTTAGTGGTGACCTCACACTTGTGTTAGTGGTGACCTCACTGTGACTCTGTGTTAGTGGTGACCTCACACTTGTGTTAGTGGTGACCTCACACTTGTGTTAGTGGCGACTTCACACTTGTGTTAGTGGCGACCTCACACTTGTGTTAGTGGCGACCTCACACTTGTGTTAGTGGTGACCTCACACTTGTGTTAGTGGTGACCTCACACTTGTGTTAGTGGTGACCTCACACTTGTGTTAGTGGTGACCTCACACTTGTGTTAGTGGTGACCTCACACTTGTGTTAGTGGTGACCTCACACTTGTGATAGTGGTGACCTCACACTTGTGTTAGTGGTGACCTCACACTTGTGATAGTGACCTCACGCTCACCAAAGCTATATTCTTACATAATTTACTGTTTATTTTCCTACAAGGATGGATCGTCTATTCTGAACGTTTCCCTTACCTCTATAAATACTGTTTTCTTCGCTTGACGTTAAGTCTGACAGTGTTATGTTACGTTGTGTTTGGCATCAACCTAATCATAAAATTTATTGACAGCGTTTCGGCCACACAGTGGACTTTATCAGCTCACAAATAGATATTTAGTCTACATCACGTTACCAGCAGTGACGTGATGTAGACTGCTGGTGCTGGTGCTCATCACTTGTCACCAGCAGTGTTGTGATGTAGACTGCTGGTGGTGGTGCTCATCACTTGTCACCAGCAGTGACGTGATGTAGACTGCTGGTGGTGGTGCTCATCACTTGTCACCAGCAGTGATGTGATGTAGACTGCTGGTGGTGGTGCTCATCACTTGTCACCAGCAGTGTTGTGATGTAGACTGCTGGTGGTGGTGCTCATCACTTGTCACCAGCAGTGTTGTGATGTAGACTGCTGGTGGTGATGCTCATCACTTGTCACCAGCAGTGATGTGATGTAGACTGCTGGTGGTGGTGCTCATCACTTGTCACCAGCAGTGACGTGATGTAGACTGCTGGTGGTGGTGCTCATCACTTGTCACCAGCAGTGATGTGATGTAGACTGCTGGTGGTGGTGCTCATCACTTGTCACCAGCAGTGATGTGATGTAGACTGCTGGTGGTGATGCTCATCACTTGTCACCAGTAGTGACGTGATGTAGACTGCTGGTGGTGGTGCTCATCACTTGTCACCAGTAGTGACGTGATGTAGACTGCTGGTGGTGATGCTCATCACTTGTCACCAGCAGTGACGTGATGTAGACTGCTGGTGGTGTGTTCATCACTTGTTACCAGCAGTGAGTGATGTAGACTGCTGGTGGTGGTGCTCATCACTTGTTACCAGCAGTGACGTGATGTAGACTGCTGGTGGTGGTGCTCATCACTTGTTACCAGCAGTGACGTGATGTAGACTGCTGGTGGTGGTGCTCATCACTTGTCACCAGTAGTGACGTGATGTAGACTGCTGGTGGTGGTGCTCATCACTTGTCACCAGCAGTGATGTGATGTAGACTGCTGGTGGTGGTGCTCATCACTTGTCACCAGTAGTGACGTGATGTAGACTGCTGGTGGTGGTGCTCATCACTTGTTACCAGCAGTGACGTGATGTAGACTGCTGGTGGTGGTGCTCATCACTTGTCACCAGCAGTGATGTGATGTAGACTGCTGGTGGTGATGCTCATCACTTGTCACCAGTAGTGACGTGATGTAGACTGCTGGTGGTGGTGCTCATCACTTGTCACCAGCAGTGACGTGATGTAGACTGCTGGTGGTGGTGCTCATCACTTGTCACCAGCAGTGACGTGATGTAACCTACTGCTGGTGAGTGATGATGGTGAAAGTACTGATATTGGTGGTATGGTGGTGGAGATAACAGTGATGGTTGTGGTGAAAGTGGTGGCAGTGATGGTGAAGAAAGAGGATAGATGCGGGTAGTGCAGTGAACATAATATAGAACAGAGAACATTGTTCAGAGCTAGCAAGTAACCCTACCCTCCAGGATAACAAACACGCTCCGGCAACATTATCTCTCTCCACCTCCTCCTCCTCCTCCTCCATTAAGAAAAAGAAAGAGAAGATGTAAACTAGAAAGAGAGAGACGCTCCCTGCTGAAAGAGGCCAATATATCTGAAATACGAAGGGAGGCACTGGTCAGTGAAAAAGCAAATGACACCCGAATTGCCATGACAGTGACCTCCATCGAAGACACCGCAAGACTCCAAGCGGACATCAACCAAATCTTCAAATGGGCCACTTAAACCAATATGTAGTTCAATGAAGAGAAATTTCAACTACTCAGATATGGAAAACTTAGAGAAAATTAAAACTGTATCAGGGTATACAACAAATTCTAACCATACAATAGAGCGAAAAAGTAATTTGAAGAACTTGGGAGTGATAATGTCAGAGGATCTCGCCTTCAAACACCACAACAACGTATCTACCGCATCTGCTAAAAATGATAGGATGGATACTGAGAACCTTCAAAACTAGGGACGCCAAGCCCATGATGATTCTCTTTAAACCGCTTGTTCTCTCTAGGCTGGAATACTTCTGTCCACTAACTGCCCCCTTCAAGGCAGGGGAAATTGCTGACCTGGAGAGTGTACAAAGAACTTTCACGGTACTCACAAGTACGATAAGGCACCTAAATTACTGGGAACGGTTGAAGTCCCTTGATTTGTATTCCCTGGAACGCAGGCGAGAAAGATATATGATAATATACACTTGGAAATCCTAGAAAGATTAGTACTAAACTTGCACACGAAAATCACTTCCTATGAAAGCAAAAGACTCGGCAGGAGATGCAACATTCCCCCAGTGAAAAGCAGGGCCCCACGAGTACACTAAGAGGGAACACAGTGTCAGGGCACAAGACTGTTAAACTGACTCCCAGCATACATAAGGGGGATTACCGATAGACCTCTGACTGTCTTCAAGAAGGTACTGGACAGGCACCTAAAGTCAGTACCTGACCAACCGGGCTGTGGTTCGTACGTCAGTTTACGTGCGGCCAGCAGTAACAGCCTTGTTGATCAGGCCCCGAAACCCTCTCCAGGTATGTTCCAGGCTTCTTAAGTCAAATACAGAGGCAGCAGGTGTAGTAGTGAAATGAAGATGTAATCAGTCCATCAATCTTGGTGAAATAGTATTTGAGGGGGTCAGTCCCTCAGCCTGAAGAAGAGTTCAGCTCCATGGTCTACCTACCCACCTACCTGAAGGGTATTCCGGGGGTCAACGCCCCCGCGGCCCGGTCCAGGACCAGGCCTCCGTCTGGGACGGATTCTGCGAAGATATTTGACATGAGCAAAGATGGAGGAATAGCTCATAAAATGAGGTAAATATGACAGGAAAAGAAAGGCAATGCATGTTTAGATTTTTAACAAACAGATCACAGAATTGTAGTGAAAACAGTAGCAAAACAAAGTGCAGTGTCGGCATAGGTACTAGCACCGGTACTGGTTCTTATCCTCATATCACACATAGACAAGAACGCTAACCACAGCTCCATATCTTTTGCAGACGATACCAAAGTAAATATAAAAGTCAGGTCAGCAGAAGAAAGAACTACCAAAAAAAATATCTATAAAGTCTGAATTGGGCAACATGATGTTCAGTGGTGACATAATGTAACTTGCTAGGTATGGGCAGGTTCGATCTTCCTCCTCGCTGTCTTTATTTTGTTTGGTAAGTTTGGTAAGAAGAAATTTCAGTCTGGTATATGTTTGTGAGAGGTAATAGTTCCTCAAAGATCTGGATGCGTAGTGTGTGCGCTCGGAGAAACACAAGTACAACAGACGCCGCATTTGTCTTTGTTGTTATGGTTTGAGTAATGATGAATCGTGACGTCACAAGTCTTAAGTCTTTAAAAGGATGGCGAGACAATTTACAAATATTATGGTAAGGGATGACCTTGAAAACCCAAGTCAACATAAATTTAGAGCGGGAAGATCATGATTGGTACAACCATTAGATCGATATGGGAAAATTACAGACTTTAGAAGAAAACCAAATCGCAGATGTTTTCTACATGGACTTTTTTGTAGGATATTCATGGAATGATAGTCTATTTAGTCAGCAGTTGTAACAATAAAAGTGGGAAATTGGATATTCCATTTTCTAATAAACAGAACACAATAGTAAAAACAAAATCTTGTCTTAGCCAAGTAAAAAGTTAGTACCTGAAGGCACGATCCTGGCGCCTCTTCTGTTTCTCATCCTTATAACAGAGATAAAACACGAGCTACAACTTCATATCAACCTTTGTGGATGGTAAGATAATAAACCTGAAGGTCATCGCGATAGAAGACAAGGTAAATTTAGACGCAGATATAAAGTCTTCCAGTGGGCAACAGAAATTAACAACGGTGACCAATTCCAACAGCTGAGGTATGTAAAGAATGATCTCAAAAGGAGCAGACACATAACAGGAGCACTGGACACACAACGCAAGAGAATCATCTTTGTTTATAAATAAAGTTAGGAACCCTAAACCTAACCTGGTAGAACACTGTAAAAAATATAAAAGATTTGGGTATAATGTCAGATGACCTGTTTAAAGAACACAATACGTTAAATGCCACGAAGGTAAGGCAAACGATAGGGTGGATAATGTGAACTTAAAATACAAGATTAATAATGTTTTAATTTTCCATGATATACATCCATGTAGTGTTCTAACCCCATACTGTCTCTTCCCCTCATGTCTTTTTTTTTTTACGCCCCACTGTTCTGTCCTATCTCCTGTCTTCATTTTTACACTCTCCCTGTACTCACTTTTTTATTCTCTCCCTTGTTGTTCTCTCTCGCTGTTCACCTTTGCTGCCTTCTCCTGCCCACCTGTTCTTTTTTTCCACTCCTCTTCCTACCTCTCTACTATCTCCCTAACACTACTCATCTCCCTAGTACTCTGTTTCTCTCCCTTCCTCTACCTCTCTACTACTCTCCTTCCCTCTACTTCCACTCTCCTCCCTCTACCTCTCTTCCTTCCTCTACTACCCCTTTCTTCTCTCCCTTCTCTACTACTCTCCCTCTGTACTTCCTTTCCTGTCTACTTCTCTCCCTACCTCTGCTTTCCCTACATCCATAATTCTCGCCCGTGTCATCCCCACCTTTCCCCTCTCTCTTTTAACCCTCTTTACCCCTCTCCGCAGGATTCATATCGTTCATTCCCTCATCACTTTACCCTCGTCCCTGAGGCTTTAAAAAAACGCTGTTGTGGTCTACACGGATTTTGGAAGTAGGGGAAATGGATCTTAAGCTTTCCAACAAATCACAAAGAGTTGTAGTATACAAAACAGATCCAGTCGTAGCGACATGGTCTTGGATGCTCTAGAAGACAAATATAATACAGATGTAGTAAGCATAGACTTTGCAAAAGCCTTAAACAGCTATGGTCATAGTGTAATGGTGCTTTCAATGCGCTCGAAGGGAATTACTGGAAAAGTGGGCAGATTTTTTTTTCTAATAGAGCAAGTCCAAAGAGTAATAGTTAACACAGTAATATGAGAGGCTGCCACAGTGGAAAGCTCTGCGCCTTAAGGCACCATACTCGTCACAATTATTTTCTTATTCTCATATCTGACATACAAACGTAAGTCATAGCACTGTATCATACTTTGCAGACGATACGAGAATTTGTATGAGAGCGGCATCCATTGAGGACATGGCAAATCTCCAAAGCTGATATTAACCAGGTGTTCCAGTGGGCTACGGAAATTAATATGATGTTCAGTGTGGGCAAATTTCAGTTACTCCGCTGTGTAAAAAAAATGAAGCTATAAAGAGTGGACAGTAGTATACAACAAATTAAAACCACTCAGTAGACCGCAAAAGGAACGTGAGGGACTGAAGACTAATAAGTCAGAAGATCTTACGTTCAAGGATTATAACAATGTTACTATTACAATAACATCTCAAAACAAGAGATGCCATGACATTGCTTATACTCTTGGAATCGCTTTATTTCTCTAAGTTTAAATGTTGCTGTACACTAATAGCTTCTTTTAAGGCGGGAAAATGTACAAGAACCTTCAGTTCCCTAAATTGTGTGGAACGCTTTAAGTCCCTTAAATTGTACTACATGGATTGGTCCCATATCTGCACACTCCCAGTGAAAGCAGGAGGCTTGCAGACTGTGCTTAATACCCCTAATGAAGAGCAGGTGTGCTCTTCAATAAGTAAAGAAACCCGGTTTTTTCAACAACGTCTCTTCATGCAAATTAATTTCCAACAGACCCCAAACTGTCTGGAACTTGATAAGTATCTCAGATTTTTTAGTTATCAGCCAGGCTGCGGGGATATGTTGGACTGCAAACGGCTGCCACCAACAGCCTGTAATTAACCTACATGCTACAAGTAAAAAGTTCAATACTGTAAAGCACAGTTGTGGCACCTTTACGCTTCTCATTCTGACAGTAGACAGAGATCAAAACACTAACCACAACTTCATATATTTTACGGATGATAAAATAAACATGAAAGTTGCCTCAGTAGAAGACATAAATTACAGATATTAAGAAGATCTCCAAATAGGGAGAGGACAACAATATCATTGTAAACAAATCAACTGCTTATATATGAAAAAAAAAGAGCCAGGGATGCAGAACTTACTCTCTCCTAGAAGGAAATGAGTGTGTTAAAACCTAAGAATAATAACATAATGAGATATTTCAAAACAAAAATCTTGACGCCAGTGACGTTACTATTGAACTCGTTTGTTCAGCTCTCACAACGTCTTTCAAGGCAGGAGAGAGATTACAGATGGGTAATATGCAGGGGTCATTTACTGGCCACACAGCATCAATAAAACCTCCTAACAACTGGGGACACTCAAAACACTTGCAGTGTATATGTTATGAAGGGTAGAAGAACCCTGGATAACCTGAAGGATGCTTCCGGGGGGGAGGTCAACGCCCCCGCGGCCCGATCCCACACCTGGTGGACAAGGCCTGCTCAACCAGACTGTTACTGTTGGACGCACGCAGTCCAACGTGCAAACCACAGCCAGCTGGGCTGTGATTTGTGCAAATTTGAAGAACTTGTCAAGTTCCCTCTTGAATTGTCCGTATGCACTAAGGGAGGGCGTTGAAGAGTCGGGAACCTCTGACACTTACCAAGTTCTCTCTTAGTGGTCTCGTCGCGCCCCTGCTTTTAATTGGAGGTACTGTACTTTGCACCGTCTGCAAGTCTGGTGACAGGCATATATAGGTTTCCACCATCGTATATCTCAGATATTGGTGCCACCATTATCATGGCTCTCACAGATAAGGGTACCACCACCATCATCATGGTACCACCACCATCATGTCACTCACGTGTAAGGGTGCCGCATCATGGCACTCACAGGTATCATGAACGTAAACTTGAGATAAATTATATTTGATGAGTCATGAGACTTGCATCTTTATGGGAGAGGTTGTGAGCAGTGGAGGTCCCAAGCTGACTTTATGAGCTATAACAACCAGCAGATTATGATGACCTGCTGCTGCTGATGTTCTCGATGTTTCTCACACTGTGCCATGTTACAACCTCACTTCCACCACTCTCTCTCTCTCTCTCTCTCTCTCCTCTTTCTATCAACCCTAAAATTTTTCTTTTATAAAATTAGTTTAACCTGAATGAAGATTATAACCAATCAGAGCACTTGTAGGCTATCAGTCTCCAGAATGAACCAATCAGAGCACTTTTAGGCTATCAGTCTCCAGAATGAACCAATCAGAACACTTGTAGGCTACCATTCTCCAGAGCAGAATAATCAGAGCACGTATAGGTTAGCAGACCTGAGAGTGGACCAATCAGAGCACGTGTTGCCATCTTAGGTGCCTTACCTTCCATCTGTGCTGGTGTACTAGGGGCCACCACTGCCCTCCAGCTTGCTCACAATCGTAAATGCGCCTCTTCGATTTAAATGCAAATTATACCTTATAACCTGAAAATTGGCGGCTGCTGCAGCAGCGTTTTATGCTACACTTCAACCTGTGTACCCTCTCCCACACTGTAGACTGTGTGCCCCTCCCTACCCTCTCCCACACTGTAGACTGTGTGCCCCTCCCTACCCTTTCCCACACTGTAGACTGTGTGCCCCTCCCTACCCTTTCCCACACTGTAGACTGTGTGCCCCTCCCTACCCTTTCCCACACTGCAGACTGTGTGCCCCTCCCTACCCTTTCCCACACTGCAGACTGTGTGCCCCTCCCTACCCTTTCCCACACTGCAGACTGTGTGCCCCTCCCTACCCTCTCCCACACTGTAGACTGTGTGCCCCTCCCTACCCTTTCCCACACTGTAGACTGTGTGCCCCTCCCTACCCTTTCCCACACTTCAGACTGTGTGCCCCTCCCTACCCTTTCCCACACTGTAGACTGTGTGCCCCTCCCTACCCTCTCCCACACTGTAGACTGTGTGCCCCTCCCTACCCTCTCCCACACTGTAGACTGTGTACCCCTCCCTACCCTCTCCCACACTGTAGACTGTGCCCCTCCCTACCCTCTCCCACACTGTAGACTGTGTGCCCCTCCCTACCCTTTCCCACACTGCAGACTGTGTACCCCTCCCTACCCTCTCCCACACTGTAGACTGTGTGCCCTCCCTACCCTTTCCCACACTGTAGACTGTGTGCCCCTCCCTACCCTCTCCCACACTGCAGACTGTGTGCCCCTCCCTACCCTTTCCCACACTGTAGACTGTGTGCCCCTCCCTCCCCTCTCCCACACTGCAGACTGTGTACCCCCTCCCACACTGGAGAATGTGTACTCCCTCCCCTCTCCCACACTGCAGACTGTGTACCTCCTCCCACACTGGAGAATGTGTACTCCCTCCCCTCTCACACACTGCAGACTGTGTACCCCTCCCTCACCTCTCCCGTAATGCAGACTGTGTACCCCCTCCCTCCCCTCGCCCACACTGCAGACTGTGTACCCCCTCCCTCCCCTCGCCCACACTGCAGACTGTGTACCCCCTCCTTTCCCTCTCCCACAGTGCAGACTGTCTCCTCCCCTCCCCAACACTGCAGATTGTATCCTCTTCTCCCCAACACAACACTGCAGACTGTATCCTCTCCTTTGATACCTTTGATATACCTTTGAAGAGTTTCGAGAGTTTCTCTACTCTCTGAGCCCGGCCATGGGCCAGGCTCGTCTGGTGCTTGCCTGGTCAACCAGGCTGTTGCTGCTGGAGGCCCGCTGCCCCACATATCCATCACAGCCTGGTTGATCTGGCACCTGGTGAAGATATTTGTCCAGTTTCCTCTTGAAGGCTTCTACACTGGTTCCAGTCGTGTTTCTGATATCTTCTGGTAAGATGTTGAATAGTCTGGAACCCCGGATGTTGATACAGTGCTCCCTTATTATCCCCACACTACAGACTGTATCCTTCCCTCCCCAACACTGCAGACTGTATCCTCCCCTCCCCAACATTATAGATTGTGTCCTCCCTCTCCCACGCACTACACACTGGGGAGTTGGTCTACCTGTCCACCTGTTGAAGGCCATCCCCGTCATCTTGCACATTTATACTTCACAGGTGGGTGTTTATAAGGCTGGCACACGTTATTAATCCAGTTATGTCTTGGCTCGCCTTCATTGTGTTACTGGGTTAGTTTTCACCATCTCTCGTAAGGTGTTATTTCAGGGTAAAGATGTGACGTCACCGCCTCCAGTATTTACAAGATATATGTTGTGATGTCTTGACTTCCTTGTACTACACATGGAGGGTTTTAGGCCATACCATTAATTTAGGTGTTAGAATAAATTCGTTCACTGTATATTCACCTTAACTTCACTAGCCTTTTAATGCGTTTGTTCACCGTAACTTCACCAGCCTATTAGAGGAAACGTTTCCTTTAATAAATGTCCTGAACCGTACATATAGTTGACACTGTACAAGTAGCCTCTCTATCTTGGTAGGTTTCTTTCTACCCAGCCTGTTACCTTGAGTAATTGTTTAATTTGTAATTAGATTAATTAGTAACTGTAAGAATTTGGCACATAGTCAAGGTCCAGGTTATATAACATTCCTCCCCACTCTCAAGGTCCGGGTTATATAACATTCCTCATCACTCTCAGGTCCGGGTTATATTACATTCCTCCCCACTCTCAAGGTCCGGGTTATATTACATTCCTCCCCACTCTCAAGGTCCGGGTTATATTACATTCCTCACCACTCTCAAGGTCCGAGTTATATTACATTCCTCCCCACTCTCAAGATTGGGTATGAGTTACGTATTATATTTTCTTTGGCTCTATATTTACTTTATTCATTGCAGAGTAACAGAAATTTATCCTCGTTGAGCTTCATTTTATTAAGAACAAAAGGCACAATACCCCGACCGGAACAATACACAAATAACACGCACATGCCATTTACAAAGTCACAGTGTGACTTTGTAAATGGTCCAAGTCGGACCGAAACGTCGTGGTAAGCTCCTCTCCCGTATGTGCTGTGGCCCACTGCAAGACTTAGTATATATCACCTTGGTTTGCTGTGGCCTCTCACTTATATTCCAGTATCGTTTGTGAAGGATTATATTGCAATATTATTTGTCTTTGTCTATGTTAGATGCCAGAAAGAGAATTATACATCACTGTAATTATACGGCACTACGGTTTGTTTCTACGTTGGTATAAGAAAGAGAATTATACATCTCTGTAATTATACGGCACTACGGTTTGTTTCTACGTAGATATAAGAAAGAGAATTATACATCACTGTAATTATACGGCACTACGGTTTGTTTCTACTTAGATATAAGAAAGAGAATTGAGGGTTGTTCAGTCTTGTAAACTGCGTCACTCAGTGAGGACATATGTAGTGTTTTGATGTCTGTGTAACTTACGTACGTGTGTTACCTATTTGTGGTTGCATGGGTCGATTCATAGCTCCTGGCTCCGCTTCTTCGCTGGTCGCTATTAGGTCCACTCTACTTGCTCCAAGAGCTTTATCGTATCTCTTCTTAAAACTATGTATGGATCCCGCCTCCACTACTTCACTCTCTAGACTGTTCCACTTTCTGACAACTCTATGACTGAAGAAGTACTTCCCAACATCCCTGTGACTCATTTGAGTTTTCAACTTTCAGTTGTGACCCCTTGTTGCTGTGTCCCATCTCTGAAACATCCTGTCTCTATCCACCTTGTCAATTCCTCTAAGTATTTTATATGTTGTTATCATGTACCCCCTGTCCCTCCTGTTCCCCAATGTTGTCAAGTTGAGTTCCCTTAACCTCTCCTTGTATTGCATACCCCCTCAGCTCTGGGACTGGTCTAGTTGCAAATTTTTTCACTTTCTCTAGTTTATTGACGCGTTTAACCAGGTGTGGGTTCCATACTGGTGCTGCATACTCCAATATGGGCCTGACGTACACGGTGTACAGTGCCATGAATGACTCCTTCCTTAGATGTCGAAACGCTATTCTTAGGTTTGCCAGGCGCCCATATGCTGCAGCAGTTATTTAGTTGATGTTCGTCTCAGATATGCTCGGTATGATGTTCACCCCATGATCCTTTTCTTTGAGTGAGTTTTGCAGCCTTTGACCTCTTAGGCTGTACTCCGTGTGCGGTCTTCTTTATCCTTCCCCAAACTTCATAACTGCACTTGCTAGGGTTAAACTCCAGGCTTGTAGCCTGTCTAGATCCCCTTGTTGGCTTACTTGATCTTCGTCCGCTTGTATTCTCACTAGCTTCACATCGTCTGCGAACAAGAAACAGCACCTGACCTATGACTGACCCTTGTGGAACCCCACTCGACACATACACCTACTGTGTGTGTGTGTACTCACGTACTTGTAGTTGCAGGGGTCGAGTCATAGCTCCTGGCCCCGCCTGTGTGGGTGTGTGTACTCACCTATTTGTACTCACCTGTTTGTGGTTGCAGGGGTCGATTCATAGCTCCTGGCCCCGCCTCTTCACTGATCTCTACTCTGTGTGTGCTTGTGTGTGTGTGTGTGTGTGTGTGTGTGTGTGTGTGTGTGTGTTTATCCCATGTCCTTGCTTGTGTATATCAGTAGGTAAATATATATTCATATTCATGTTAATTAATTTTGTCTAACTCTCAAATAAACTTTACCAAGCATCCTTTAGACCCCCAAAAAAGGGGGGTAGAAATGGCGAAAATTCAACTGGCTAGCTTTATGCTAGGAATATAAAAAAAATGGTGAAAATACTAAACTATCAGAGCGTGAGTGTACTGAGGCTTGAAACAGATATGTTTGTAGAGGAAACACCATCGATTATCCAGGGTTTGAGGAAATGGTCGGTGGATTGTGTGGCGGTCAGTGGCAGGTGATTTAGAAGAGAGGAGACGAGTGCTGTAGTTTTGGTGATTTTGATTTTGGGGGGATTGTAGTTTGGGATAGTGGTGTGTACTTCCTTAGTTGTTTTTACAGTGGTCGATTTACAGTTATGAACCTCTCAGTAATCGACTTGTTTTACTGATTTCTGGCCTCCGGTACCCTGTCATACCTATTCTTAGAACTGTGTTTGGCATTTGCCTTCACCACCTCTCTTGTACGTTCCATTTATCAGCCTGAGAGTAAACAGTGTACTTACTGCGTCTTAACTCTTATCTGCGCCCCATATCTCCCTCGCCTCTCAAACAAATGGGATAGACCGTCCTGAGAGATGGTAACTGCCAAGTAATAATAACTGCAGCTCTGCTGGAAGGACAGTGTTGAAGCTGACGAGTCTTCACTTAAGAGATAAGGAACAAAAAGCCATAATACCGTGGCTGGAATACACAAATAATCCGCACATAGGAGAGAGAGGAGCTTACCACGACGTTTCCGTCCGACTTTGACCATTTGTTCGGATTTTTAATTCGGAGGGTTAGCCACCCAGGATAATGACCGTATCCTCATTACACTTCTGAAGACTACACCCATTCTGAGTGATGGAATATTACAGGGGAAATAACTTTTGTTTACACTGTGTCCTATGCAGTAGAGTAGCAGCACACTGCTGATGTATCCAGTTATGCTAAATAACTCTTGTACTCGTTACCTTTTTCTAATTCTTGAGTATTTTGTAAGTCGTTCTCATGTCTCCCTTGTACTCCTCTCTGCTATTGTTGTTGGTTTGTTCATTAATTCTTAACATGTAGTTCAATTCTCTCAGTTTTGACACCAGTCTTGTTGCGAACCTTTGCATTTTTTTGTGGCTCGTGCATGTGCTTGATCAGGTGCGTGCTCTGTGCTCTGAAGATGTACCTAGTGAATACCTCAAGGATGGTTCCTGACCCCGCAGCTGAGTCCCACACCATTATTGTATAATGTCTTAAATCTTTTAGGCTCCTAAAAACAATGATAAGACTAGCTAGTTTAACATGTTGCTGAAGGTCTATGTTTGGTATGTTCTACCAGTGGTATGTTTAGTATGTTCTTCCAGTGGTATGTTTGGTATGTTTTTCCAGTGGTATGGTTGGTATGTTCTTCCAGTTGTATGTTTGGTATATTCTTCCAGTGATGTGTTTGATATGTTCTTCCAGTGGTATGTTTGATATGTTCTTCCAGTGGTATGTTTGGTACTGGTAAGATGTTGAATAATCTGGGACGACGGATGTTGATATAGTGTTCCCTTATTGTGCCTACCGTACCCATGGTTTTTACTGGGTTTATTTTGCATTTCCTATATCTCTCGCTCCAGTATGTTATGGCAGTGTGCAGATTTGGGACCAAGCCCTCGGGTACTTTCCAGGTATATATTATGTATCTCCGCTCCATTAAGACTCCATTAAGACTTTAGGGCGTTCCCAGTGATTTAAATGCTGTACTGGCTCAATGGGGCCGTAAAAGATCTCTGTATTTATTCCAGCTCTGATATTTTTCCTGCTCCGGCATTATTTTCCACATCAACTCCCAGTTCTTATTCGATGTTGACTGCCTTCTACAGGATGGATGTAGGATGCACAGTGACGACAGTGCTGGGTTACCGTGACGGTGACGTGGCACTCTCCTCATTATGTAAAATTTATATCTTATAAAATCAAACATAGAAAATATTTCGCCTGGGGGGGGCACATCACTGTCACCACTACCACACTGCCACTGCCTTACATTACCACCACTACTACTACCGTCACTACCCTACACTACCACTACCTTACACTACCACTACTACTACCCTACACTACTACTACCCTACACTACTACTACCCTACACTACCACTACTATTGCTACTACTACTACCACAACCACCCTACATATTCCGCCCGCCACTTTCTCCTCACTCTTCCTCCCTCCGTCTTGCTCTTCTCTCCTCACTCTTCCTCTCCCTTTTTCTCCTAGTATTCCCCCTTCTCTTGGTTGCCCTCCTCGCTCACTTCCTTCTCCCTACCAGCGACATCCCACCCAGTAAGTGTCTGGGGAACGCCAAGATTAACATTTTACCCTCATTTTCCACTCCAGTTTGTCGTTGAAAATATCAGGAGAATTCCTGTTTAGTGACGGGATTAAGATAATATGAGAAACGTAGGAGCAGGGAAGAAAGGCAAGGGAGAGGGAGGGAGGGAGGAAGGACGGAAAGTGGTAAGTGCATAAAAATGGTGGATGGTTACTTATTGTCTTGGTACATATTAAAGATATTAAAGTATAGTATTATTACTTATGGTTGCAGGCAATATAGCACGAGTGCTGACACTGGGTGTCTGTAGTTTAGATGATTCACTAATTTAAGTGAGCAGTAAAAGATGCTTTCTTTATTCTCTCCCAGAGATACAGCACTTACACCTTTCATCGTCTGGCATTCTTAGCTAAGGTGATTGTGCTGTTGTTTCTCTTCTATGAAATGATCTGACACTCTCTTGCCTCTTACAAGTTTTGAGTTAGTCATTTTTTCCTGACGAATGTATTATAATTTAGTTTCCTCTGTACATTTGTCAATACTGTTAATATAGCATTATTATTGTCATTAGTTGGTAGAGGTGTGTGTCCCTGTGACACCTTTAATGTTTATATTTCTCCACATGTTTCTGTGTGAGAGTCAGTTGTTAGCTGGACTCCAATGAGGCAGGACCTCGGCTTGGCAGATCCATATGTATCTTTACATTTACAAACTGGAGAGAGGTGAATACACTCCCACTGGAGGACGTAAACTGATAATATGTTGTTGGTTGACTGGGAAGTGAATGAGGGCTGGAATAATACAGGCACTTGCTCTGGTAGCTTATAATGTAGAGGTATGCTTAACAATTCGCGAACAGGCTAAATTAATAATCTCTCAGTTCACAGCAGGATTCGAACATGCAAACTCGGCATCAGAGTACACAGTACTTTAATCACACATCCAGACTGCAGATCTGGAGTCTGGCAGTGTACTCTGATGCCATCGTTCTCTGATGACGTTCTTTACACTGATTGGTGGCTGCTTTGTGTCTCTCTAATGTCGTTAGCAAGCGATTAATACGTGCATGAGGACGTGTGGTGATGCTGGGCACCCAGTTGGTCGTTGCTGTTGATGGAATATACTCGAGTTTGGTGGTAACGCTCTTGGTAACACTAGTTTGTGGTGACGCATTCTCCCATTTTTCGCCTCTTTTCATTTTTCCAAGATTGGCAATTTTGGCGGTTGTCGCACCTTCTCAGGACAGTGGCATGGCGTCCTGGGACAGTGTCATGACGTCCTGGGAATATCATAGTGTCTTCGGGCAGTGCCATTCCCTCATGGATAGTGTCATGGCGTCCTGGGACAATATCACGGCATCCTGAGAGTAGCATAGCATCTTGGGATAGTGCCATAGCATTATGGACAGTGTCATGACGTCCTGGGAGTATCATGGCGTTTTGGGACAGTGTCATGGCATCCTGGACAGTGTCACGGCGTCCTGGAAGTGTCATGGCGTCCTGGGATAGTGTCACTGCATCTAGAGACAGTATTGTGTCCTGGAGCAGTATCATAGCTTCCGGGCACAGTTCCTTTGTCGTTTATAAAGGCAGAATCTTCTCTTGAAAGAGTTTCAGATCATGGGACCGTGCTAACGTCTACTGTGACAGTGCCAGAGCCTCCTACGACAGTATATGATTCTCCTCCCATGATCACACCTGCTCCTCCCGGGACAGTGCCTGCCAGGGCCTCTTTCTGGAAGAGTCACTGCCTGCTCCTGGGACAGCGCAGAAACAGTTTAAGGGCCTCTTTCTGGGAAGAAATGCAACATAAACCCAGTGAAGAGCAGAGGTGTCATCACCCCCAAAGAGGACTGTGTCAGCCATGGTCCATCACTCTTCAGCCTTCTACCAGCAGATACGTCAAATGTTGCCACACCACATGTACAAATGTTGCCATAACACATGTACAAACTTTTTCATAACACTTGTACAGACTTTGCCACATGTACAAATGTTGCCAAAACACATATACAAATGTTGCCACAGCACACTTACAAGTCTTCAAGAGGAAACTTGAAATAATGTTAAAATTACCGACAATATGTTAGGCAAAAGGACACATGTGCAAATAATGCGACATTTTATTGTCGCAATAAACCCCGCCATCACATTGCTACTACTACCAGTACATAAGAACATAAGAAAGAAGGAACACTGCAGCAGGCCTACTGGCCCATGCGAATCAGGTCCAATTCTCCCACCGGCTTAAGCCAATGCCTTAACCTAGTCTGGTCAAGTCACATTCACTTAAGGAAGGAGCACGGCATCTGACCTAGTAGCACAAGCTAGTCAGGTCCAACTCACACCCACCCACACCCACTCATGTATTTATCTAACCAACCTATTTTTAAAACTACACAACGTCTCAGCTTCTATGACGGTACTCGGGAGTTTGTTCCACTCATCCACAACTCTATTACCAAACCAGTGCTTTCCTATATCCTTCCTGAATCTGAATTTTTCCAACTTAAAGCCATTGCTGCGAGTCCTGTCTAGGCTAGATATTTTTAGCACGCTATTTATATCCCCTTTATTAATTCCTGTTTTCCATTTATACACCTAAATCATATCCCCCTTAATTCTACGCCTTTCTAGAGAGTGTAGATTCAGGGCCCTCAGTCTGTCCTCCTAGGGAAGATTTCTGATACCTGGGATCAACTTTGTCATCCTCCTTTCTACGTTTTCCAGAGCATTTATATCCATTCTGTAATACGGTGACCAGAACTATGCAGCATAATCTTAATGAGGCCTAACCAAAGATATATAGAGTTGACGAACAACCTGAGGACTTCTATTATTTATGCTTCTTGGTATGAAGCCAAGGATTCTGTTAGCTTTGTTGCGAACACTTATGCACTGTTGTCTTGGTTTTAGATTACTGCTAACCAGAACTCCTAAATCCTTTTCGTAATCAGTAATATTAAGATCTACATTATTTAGTTTACATGTGGTATGATTACCGTCGAGAACGTCATGCACACCGCCAGTCGAGGTAAGAACATTGTTTTAGTTGGGGATAGTCAGATTAAGTTTATGGATAGGGAATTTTGTCTTAAGGATAGGAATAGGAGGCAGAGGGTGTGTTATCCTGGGGCTGGGATGAAGGATATTGTTAGCCGTCTGGACGACATCATGAGAGGTAATGGGAGCAATCCTATTTTCTGTCTCAGTGCTGGAGGCAACGATGTTGGCAGACGTAGGAGTGAGGAGCTGATTAGCAGCTATAGGTCAGCAATAGACAGAATTAGGAAGAAGGGTGGGAACCCTGTCATATGTGGTATTTTGCCAAGGAGAGGAGTTGGAAATGAATGGTTGTCCAGGGCAATTGATGTCAATTGCTGGCTGGACAAATACTGTAAGGAAAATGCAGTAACATTCATTGACAACTGGGACCTCTTCTATGGCAGAAATGACATGTATGCCAGGGATGGGGTTCACTTATCTAGGTCTGGGGTGGGGGCACTGGCAACTGCAGTGGAGGGAGCTGTTAGGGCTTTAAACTAGAAAAAGTTAGTGGTATGGGTTATGGGGGGAAAACAGTGAAGTCCCAGTGTAGTAATGTTATAAATTCTAGGGGAACTAGTAATATGCAGAATAAGGTGGATATTGGAAAGCTAGTGGCACTAGGTGACAAGGACAGTAATAGGTATAAGGGAAAAACAGAAATGAGCAGGAAGGGTAAAGAGAAAGGAGGGTCTTTAAGTGTATATTACACCAATAGTCGTAGTGCTAGGAATAAGATGGACGAGTTGAGAGTAGTTGCAAGTACAGGTAATATTGATGTTTTTGCAATAACTGAAACATGGTTTAATATGAAAAATCGGGACTTGCCTGCCGAATGTCACATTCAGGGTTTTAAATTGTTCCAAGTAGACAGAAGTATCGGGAAGGGGGGTGGGGTGGCACTCTATGTCCGTGATCATTTAAATTGTTGTATAAAAATGGGTATAAAGTCTGAATTAACACATACAGAGTCTGTCTGGATAGAATTTTCAGAGGGCATGAAAAATTGATTTTAGGTGTGATATACCGTCCCCCAAACTTAGATAGGGACCAAGGGAGACTACTATGGGAGGAAATTGTTAAGGCCACAATGCACGATAACGTAGTTATTCTGGGTGACTTCAACTTTAGTCAAATTGATTGGAATTTTTGACTGGGAATTTAGAATCTAACGATTTCTTAGAAGTAGTTCAAGATTGTTTTTGAAGCAGTTTGTGACAGAACCTACAAGGGAAATAATCTGCTTGACTTAGTTCTGGCAAACAAGGAAACCCTTGTTAATAATTTAGAAATTACAGAGGAACTCGGCGCAAGCGACCACAAATCAATTACCTTTGGCATTGAATGGAAGTTTCATAGTAGGAATAACTCAGTAACGGTCCCAGATTTTCGCTTAGCAGATTACAATGGACTTAGAGAACACTTATCATCTGTGGACTGGGGTAATGAAGAGAGCTATCAATATGACAGTTTTCTGAACACTATACATGCTGCCCAAAGAACATTTATCCCATATAAAGAAATTAGATCGAATAGAAATGACCCAAAATGGATGAATAATAGGCTCAAATATCTTTAGGGCAGAAGAAAGGAATTTATAGGCGTATCAAAAGAGGTGAGGGTCATCTTACGAATCAGTATATTGACATTAAGAGGGACGTTAAAAGGGGATAAGAAAAGCTAAGCGGGACTACGAAATTAAAGTTGCTAGGGATTCGAAAACTAACCCAAAAAGTTTTTCCAGGTGTATAGAACAAAAGTTAGAGATAAGATAGGTCCCCTTAAAAATAATTATGGGTATCTTACTGACAAAGAGAATGAAATGTGCTCTATTTTTAATAATTATTTTCTCTCGGTTTTCACTCAGGAAGACACTAATAATATCCCAAGAATTAGGTATTTTAGTGGGCCTGAAGAAGATAAATTATGTAGTATCACAGTCACTAGCGAAATGGTTATCAAACAGATAGACCGTTTGAAGCAAAATAAATCGCCAGGCCCTGATGAGCTTTTTCAAGGGTTCTTAAGGAATGCAAAATTGAACTCTGTGAACCCTTAACTAACATTTTTAACCTATCTCTTCAAACAGGTGTAGTGTCTGATACGTGGAAGATGGCTAATGTAATTCCTATTTTTAAAGCAGGGGACAAGTCGTTACCATCAAATTACCGCCCAATAAGTCTAACTTCAATTGTAGGCAAATTATTAGAGTCGATTATAGCTGATAACATAAGAAGCCATCTCGATAGGCATAATTTGATTAATGATACTCAACATGGATTCACCAGGGGCCGTTCCTGCCTAACTAATTTATTAACTTTTTTCAGTAAGGCTTTTGAGGCAGTTGATCATGATAAAGAATTCGATATTGTTTATTTGGATTTTAGTAAGGCTTTTGATAGAGTACCACATCAGAGACTGTTAAAGAAAGTGGCTGCTCACGGCATTGGAGGAAAAGTGTTTTCATGGATCGAGTCATGGCTCACCAATAGGAAGCAGAGGGTGTGCATTAATGGGGTTAAATCTGAGTGGGGATCTGTAACAAGTGGCGTTCCACAGGGATCGGTTTTGGGCCCATTGTTGTTTATAATATATATAAATGACCTTGACGAGGGAATTACTAGTGATATGAGCAAATTCGCTGATGACACGAAGATAGGTAGGATAATCGATTCAGACGTAGATGTCACGGAACTTCAGGAGGATTTAGACAAACTCAATTCCTGGTCAGAAAAATGGCAGATGCAGTTCAATGTAGATAAATGCAAAGTTCTAAAGCTCGGGAATGTTCATAACCCTAGCACCTACCAGCTTAATAATGTTGAACTCAGCCGTACAGAATGCGAAAAGGATCTGGGGGTTATGGTAAGCAGCAACCTCAAACCAAGTCAGCAATGCCTAAGCGTAAGAAATAAAGCAAATAGATTACTGGGATTTATATCAAGAAGTGTAAGCAACAGAAGTCCAGCGGTTATATTACAGCTTTATACATCATTAGTAAGGCCTCACCTAGATTATGCAGCTCAGTTCTGGTCTCCATTTTACAGAATGGATATAAATTCGTTAGAAAACATTCAGCGACGAATGACAAAGTTAATTCATAGCATTAGAAATCTTCCGTATGAAGAAAGATTGAAGACCCTTAAATTACATTCACTTGTAAGACGAAGAATGAGGGGAGACATGATCGAGGTATATAAGTGGAAGATGGGTATTAATAAGGGGGGTATAAATAAGGTCTTGAGGATATCTCTCCAAGAGAGAACCCGCAATAATGGATTCAAATTGGATAAGTTTAGATTTAGAAAGGATATAGGAAAATATTGGTTTGGAAATAGGGTAGTTGATGAGTGGAACAGTCTGCCTAGTAGGGTCATTGAAGCTATGACCTTGGGTAGTTTCAAATTTAGGTTGGATAAATACATGAGTGAGAGGGGTTGGATTTGAGTGGGACTCGCACTTGAGTTAATAGAATCTTCAAAGCTTATTTATTGGGTAGAATTGAAAATTAGGTTGGGCAATTATTCTGTTAGTGGGATGGATTGTGAAGGACCTGCCTAGTATGGGCCAACAGGCCTGCTGCAGTGTTCCTCCTTTCTTATGTTCTTATGTTCTGTCCAATGTTTAGAACTTTGCATTTGTCTATATTAAACTGCGTCTAGTAGTAGTAGTAGTACAGGTACTACTACTGCTACAGGTACTACTACTACCTACAGCGATCATATTATGTTTTAGCATCTCACTCTAATACCTATATGCACCCTACAGTATTTGTAACGGCTTGACAAAGCTCCTGGAGAGCGTCACCAACAGCCTGGTTGATCAGAAGGCCTGGTCTGTGACGAGGCCTTCCATTGGCGTTGATCCCCGACGTTGTTTCCAGGTAAACTTCAGGTAAACCCATTTTCCTCCGCTGACAAAAAAAGGTCATTTCCACAGCATCCGCAATCATCTCCCAAGGAAACATTGACTGACTCTCTCTCATACAACTGATGTTACAGTCAACATTTTTACGTGGCATTTTTATATTATTTTGTCTTAGGATTCTTATACGACAACACGAGGTGGATAATGAAGGATATGGAGGTATTCTAAATACTATTTAGTAAGTTATGACGATGTAATTAACCAAAATTATGTGTTACTACGTATGTTTTCTCTTTTAACAGTGAATTCTTCAAACGGATATTTGGTTGCATCGCGGGGAAGCCAACTCTCTCCTGTACTCTCGCTATCTTGTCAAACACTTGTTGGCAACTTTAAGACAAATTCATTGTTATACTCTGATGAATAAGACCATTGTTGTGGGGAGAAATAGAAAAAAAAACAGAGCCAAATGCAGTGTAATGCGATTCTTTATTGACAACGTTTCGCTCACACAGTAGGATTGTTCAAGTCGCACATATATCTAATCTGTTTGTGGTTTTGGGTTGTCTTTAATAGCTGTTCCTCGTGGGTTTCACGTTTGAAAACCTGATCCGGGCCATACCTGTGCTCAGCCTGAACACAGGTATGGCCTGTATTCAGCCTTAAGTCAGACCTCATTGTTGCCTGGCCTCGGCTTCTAAGACTTGGTCTTGGATCGCAAGATCTGGTCTGGGACTGTAAGATTTGGTCATGGATCCTAAGATCTGGCCTTGGATAGTAACATTTGGTCTTGGATCCTGAGATCTGGTATTCGATCGTATGATCTGGCCATGGATCCTGAGATCTGTTTTTGGATCGTAAGATCTGGTCTTGGATCGCAAGATTTGGTCGTGGATACCAAGATCTGGCCTTGGATCGCTTCACCTGTTGATAGTTATTGAGGTCATCGTCCCTCGCCGCTTGGTCCCAGACCAGTCTCCTAGTTGCTGGTGTGACCAGTCAGGCTAGTGATTCTAGAAACAGTTGAACGTATGCATCACAGCCCTGCTGATCAGGAACTGTCTAAAAGTGTCTACTTTCTTCTTGAAGGTAACTGTGTTTTTATTTTGTCATTTTATCCCTTGGATATTAAAGGGAGGAACCCTTGAAATAGGGTTTTGCATTTTTTTATAACTGAATCAATTTTAGGATTTCTTTCGCTTTCACTAATTGCTTTTTGCTTTCTCTGCCGGGTCTTGTTTGATGCTTCTTTCTTCAACTCGAAACATTCTCTCACCATTGTTCAGCTTTGATTCAGCAAGAAATCTTTAACTTTTGAGACATTCTTTGATGCTTTGGCATCTAATTCATCGTTATCTTCACAGTCATCATCATTCATTATCATCATCGTCATCATCATCATAATTCATAACAGATATGGGTAGTTGTGGAAGTGTTGATGCGCTGCGTGCCTCTCGTTGCACCGTATAACTGCTCTAGCAAATGTAACCACGACTGTTGGCTTAAGGAACTGTGAGTATTGTGTGAGAGTATTGTGTGTAAGTATTGTGAGAATATTGTTGGTGAGTGGGTTCTGTGTGTTGTGTGAAGTTTATTAATGTATATTGTGGGTGTACTGTGTGAGGATTGGTATAAGTATACTGTGAGAGGGTGTTGTGTATTATGAGGGTATTGTGTATTATGAAGGAATTGGGTATTATGAGGATATTTGATATTGTGTGTGAGGGGGGAGGGGTTATTGTGTATTGTGGATGAACTTTGTGTATTAAGTGTATTGTGTATTATGAGAGTATTGTATATTGTGTGGTGATGGTATTATATATTTAGGGTATTTTTACTATTATTTGGTATATGGCTGTAATGTCACGTTATTGCACTTATTTTGTTGTTGCTGGCGCTCTGTGTTGTTGAAATTTTATGTTTGTGCACTAACATTGTGTGGTCTCCCAACAGAGTGGTCGTGGCTTGAGTCGCCTCAGTTCGTCGTGTCCGTCGCTCAACGTGGACGGGGAGGAGCTGGACGATGACGACTCTCCCTCATGTAAGTCCCCCTCTGGGCCCAGCCCCGCCCTGCCAGGAGCCAGCAGCAGCAGCAGCAGCCCCCACGCCCACACCTATCAGGCGAGGAGGGGGTCTGGTCGTCTCTCCTCGCGCTCCGACGACGGCGAGACCACCAGCCCCAACACCCCCAACACCCCCAACACGCCTATCACCTCCAGCTCCCTCGACGAGCACCACCTCTGTCCCGATACCCCCAAAATCCGGGTCAACGACTCCACGCCCACAGGTACAGGCGAGGACGTCCCCCTCTGGTGGTGCCCTGCCTGTTTCCCCAGCACCATGCACTGCCCACTTCCAGGTTATGCATGGCATTCCTAGGACACGCCTATCCATCCGCCCTAGATTATGTATGTTCTCCGTTTTAGTGTACGTTTGCTTCCATGTCCTAAAGGAAACGCATACACTCGTCCTAGGACACGTCCATTTCTTATGCACGAAACTTCCCTTCCCCATCCCTCGCTCCCTAGCCCTTAGCCCTGTTGTTACATTGGCGTCGTTTGCTCTTTGTTATTATTTTGCGGCTGAGAGTTTGCTTGCAAGCTTCGTCAAACCACTGACCTCCTCCAGGACGACCAACAAGTGGTGGTGATGGTAGTTAATATCTTTTTTACTTAATGGTGAGGTAGTTAGCACACTTGTCTTCATTACCTACAACCATACCTAATATTACCACACATACTAAATACCAACACGTCTACTACCAACCACACGTATTACGAACTTCATGTTCTACTGACGACAGGTACTATCAACCACGGGTATTACCAATGACAGGTACTATCAACCACGAGTACTACCAACGACAGGTACTGTCAACCGCGAGTATTACCAACGACAGGTACTATCAACCACGGGTACTATCAACTGCAGGTACTATCAACCACAGGTACTGTCAATCACAGGTACTACCAACTGCAAGTACTATCAACCACGGGTACTACCAACTGCAAGTACTATCAACCAAAGTTACTACCAACTGCAGGTACTATCAACCACAGGTACTACCAGCTGCAGGTACTATCAGCCACAGGTACTACCAACTGCAGGTACTATCAACCACAGGTACTACCAACTACTGGTACTATCAACCACGTGTACTACCAACTGCAGGTACTATCAACCACAGGTACTACAAACTGCAGGTACTATCAACCACAGTTACTACCAACTGCAGGTACTATCAACCACAGTTACTACCAACTGCAGGTACTATCAACCACAGGTACTACCAACTGCTGGTACTATCAACCACAAGTACTACCAACTGCAGGTACTATCAACCACGGGTACTACTAATGATAGATACCGAAGTCTTTTTGTTTACATATTTGTTAACACTAAGTACCAAAAGACTTAAACAGGTATCAAATAAGAGAGTACATACATGCCTTTGTATAAAATGATAAAAAATTGAGAGTAGAACAGTTTATTTTAGCCAGCGTCTGATGTGCCGGGTAGCAGCGACTTAACCAGTACCTGGAGGTAGTGATGTGCCGGGTAGCAACGACTTAACCAGTACCTGGAGGTAGTGATGTGCCGGGTAGCAGCGACTTAACCAGTACCTGGAGGTAGTGATGTGCCGGGTAGCAACGACTTAACCAGTACCTGGAGGTAGTGATGTGCCGGGTAGCAGCGACTTAACCAGTACCTGGAGGTAGTGATGTGCCGGGTAGCAGGACTTAACCAGTACCTGGAGGTAGTGATGTGCCGGGTAGCAGCGACTTAACCAGTACCTGGAGGTAGTGATGTGCCGGGTAGCAACGACTTAACCAGTACCTGGAGGTAGTGATGTGCCGGGTAGCACGACTTAACCAGTACCTGGAGGTAGTGATGTGCCGGGTAGCAACGACTTAACCAGTACCTGGAGGTAGTGATGTGCCGGGTAGCACGACTTAACCAGTACCTGGAGGTAGTGATGTGCCGGGTAGCAGCGACTTAACCAGTACCTGGAGGTAGTGATGTGCCGGGTAGCAGCGACTTAACTAGTACCTGGAGGTAGGATGTGCCGGGTAGCAACGACTTAACCAGTACCTGGAGGTAGTGATGTGCCGGGTAGCAGCGACTTAACCAGTACCTGGAGGTAGTGATGTGCCGGGTAGCAACGACTTAACCAGTACCTGGAGGTAGTGATGTGCGGGTAGCAGCGACTTAACCAGTACCTGGAGGTAGTGATGTGCCGGGTAGCAGCGACTTAACCAGTACCTGGAGGTAGTGATGTGCCGGGTAGCAACGACTTAACCAGTACCTGGAGGTAGTGATGTGCCGGGTAGCAGCGACTTAACCAGTACCTGGAGGTAGTGATGTGCCGGGTAGCAACGACTTAACCAGTACCTGGAGGTAGTGATGATGCCGGGTAGCAGCGACTTAACCAGTACCTGGAGGTAGTGATGTGCCGGGTAGCAGCGACTTAACCAGTACCTGGAGGTAGTGATGATGTACCAGGTAGGAAGGACTTAACCAGTACCTGGAGGCAGTGATGTGCCGGGTAGCAGCGACTTAACCAGTACCTGGAGGTAGTGATGTGCCGGGTAGCAGCGACTTAACCAGTACCTGGAGGTAGTGATGTGCCGGGTAGCAGCGACTTAACCAGTACCTGGAGGTAGTGATGTGCCGGGTAGCAGCGACTTAACCAGTACCTGGAGGTAGTGATGTGCCGGGTAGCAGCGACTTAACCAGTACCTGAGGTAGTGATGTGCCGGGTAGCAGCGACTTAACCAGTACCTGGAGGCAGCGATGATGTGAATTTGCGTAATGTTTGTCTTAGGTATATTGTTTTACAATGGTGTACCAGTCAGTGTAGTATCAGTGGAGCTTACAACACCTGCACCATGACCCAGCACTTGTCTCACTGTTGCACTTTGTTCTTATACACTTTGAGTGATTGGTGTGTGCACTTTCTTTGCGTTATTGGTATTTTTTATTTAGGAATTCGTTATTAGCAGCATAAAAAGAATACAATGTTTTCACTGTTTCAGGTTGTTAGTGTGAGAGTTTGAAGGGTTGGCAATCCAGTAATTTTTAATTCTTTTTTTCTACCTGTGTTTGCTTCTCTGCCTTCCTTTTCTTTCCCTTTCACTTTCTTATTTTTCATCGTCCTCTTCTGGTAGGTTGTGTACATCACCATGTGACCAGGATGCTCATCCTGGCAGGCCTTTGCTGCCCTCCCTAATGTGTGACCTTCAGTTACTTGTATATGTGTAAGGCGTCTCACAGCAGCGTCAGAAAGGTGTTCTTTACTTGACGTATCTCGTCACTTTCCACAGATGCTTCCTTCTCTTCCTTCATTAGATTTCTATCACCTGATTTACTCTGTCTCGTCCAATTCCTTCAAAATCATTTGGCATTCGATTTATCCCGATTACTTTGTTTAGGTGTTGTTATTAATTTGTATTAGTCGTTTTTAGTGTTTTATTTTTTCTCACGCGTTTATGTTTATTATTCATTAGTTATAGTAGTGATAGTAGTGTGTGCTTACTGAACACGTTTATTGCCTTGCCAGTTTAAATAACGTTTGCACGTTTCATCCAATGTAATACAATATCTTTTGTATAAATGACTGTATATTTGTAATGTAATTATTTTAACTCTTGTACTTACAGGAAAGAGCTTATAATATATATATATAAAAATTTATATATATATATATATATATATATATATATATATATATATATGTCCTGACGAATAGGTAAAACTGGTTAATTAGCAAAAATTAATTTAAAATTAAATCCTTTCTAAAATTTTCTTATACATTTAAAGATATATTTTTTCATTTATGTTAATATAAAAATTAATGATTTTGTACCAAAAGAACCTTAGGAAACTTACCTAACCTAATTATGACAAGTGCAATTTAATTTAGCTTAATCCAATTAAATATATTTTATATAAGTTTACAATAATTTAATAATAAACAAACACAATGAAATATATTTTTTCGTTAGATTCAGAATGATTTTTGCGAAATTATTGCATATATAAATTTCCGGTTGCCGTATTTAAGCCAAAATCTCAAGTCTTACTTATTCGGCACGACACACACACACACACACACATATATATATATATATATATATATATATATATATATATATATATATATATATATATATATATATTATATATATAAAATATATATATATATATATATATATATATATATATATATATATATATATATATATATTATAATTATATAAACGCTACTGAATATATACATCTAAATACAAATTTTATAAAATATTCACCAAAGTTTTACATAAGAATATTACCAACAGCCTGACTGATCAGTAACGGGGCCGCGAGCAACGGAAGGAGGATCGAACCTCCGGCACTTGTTGCCTTCAGTGACCCACACAGGTTTAGAGCCTCACGCAATACAACAACAACAACGTTGAATAGAAAATACGAGTTGTTAATAGATTTTGTACCTTAGTATGGACACTGGTGAAACAGAGGTTACAATTGTGCTTACGTTGGACTGTGTGCAGCAAACATTAACACCTTGACGGCTCAGACCGTTAACCAGGAGACCTGGTCTCAGACCCACCCCCGGTTTATGAACCAGGAACCATGTAACATCTATAGGTATCCAGTAGTGTCTGGAATATCATCTACAGGTATCCAGTAGTGTCTGGAATATCATCTACAGGTATCCAGTAGAGTCTGGAATAACATCTACAGGTATCCAGTAGAGTCTGGAATAACATCTACAGGTATCCAGTAGAGTCTGGAATAACATCTACAGGTATCCAGTAGAGTCTGGAATAACATCTACAGGTATCCAGTAATGTCTGGAATAACATCTATAGGTATCCAGTAGTGTCTGGAATAACATCTATAGGTATCCATTAGTGTCTGGAATAACATCTATAGGTATCCAGTAGTTTCTGGAATAACATCTACAGGTATCCAGTAGTGTCTGGAATAACATCTACAGGTATCCATTAGTTTCTGGAATAACAACTACAGGTATGCAGTAGTGTCTTTAACAACTACAGGTATGCAGTAGTGTCTTTAACAACTTCAGGTATGCAGTAGTGTCTTTAACAACTACAGGTATGCAGTAGTGTCTTTAACAACTACAGGTATGCAGTAGTGTCTTTAACAACTACAGGTATGCAGTAGTGTCTTTAACAACTACAGGTATGCAGTAGTGTCTTTAACAACTACAGGTATGCAGTAGTGTCTTTAACAACTACAGGTATGCAGTAGTGTCTTTAACAACTACAGGTATGCAGTAGTGTCTTTAACAACTACAGGTATGGAGTAGTGTCTTTAACAACTACAGGTATGAGTAGTGTCTTTAACAACTACAGGTATGCAGTAGTGTCTTTAACAACTACAGGTATGCAGTAGTGTCTGGAATAACTTGTTATGCCGTCAGGTCACAGGTCTCTTGTGTTTGTCTTCACTTGTACACTGGTACATGCATAATAGTGTCACTTGTTAGGCAGACTTCTTGTACTCGCCTGGTGGGGCCGATCCATAGCTCCTGGCCCCACCTCCTAACTTTTTTCTAAATGTTTCGCTGATTTCTAAACTCCAGGGTGAGATTCCCAGTTTAACAATAATTATAATAAAATAATGCATCAGAAATAATTATTAACAATAAATGTGTGTGTGAGAAGAGCAGTAACATGTAATCAGCATTAAACTCTACGGTGATTTATACCCAGATTTTACTACTAAATCTTTACAAATAAACATGAAATAATTTCTAGGAGGCGAGAAACCCAATATTCAATAGAGGTGCTTCTCAATTATCATAACAGCTGGTGGTGACGCTCCCGCTGCTACCCTCACAGGAACATACACACTCTCATGTGTATCTCTGTGTATACACACACACACTGCTTGTTTGCTTTAATCCCTTTAATGCCTCAGACCAGTTTGGAGCGTTCTATTCGCAGCTGGGTCTGAAACCTGGCTGATCGACCAGGCTGTTGCTAACCGCAGACCTACGTAATCATGACAACCTGGCTTATCCGACATGGTGGCTAGCGCTCTTGCTTCACGCACAGAGGGCCTGGGTTCAATTCCCGGCGGGGCCGAAACATTTCGAAGTGTTTTGTTACACACACACACACACATACATACAACAGGCCTAGTGTCTAATCGACATGTGCCTAGGACAAAATGGTAACTAACTAACTTACTCCTTGAAGACGTCAAACTTTGTAGATAAACAAGTGTTGCACAAGTGTCTCACAAGTGTCTCACTCAGCCTTTGCCTTACATCTGCTACCAATCTGAAGAGTCTTGGATAACACATGTGGCGTTTAATCACAGCTCTGGCATCGCTACTTTTCACTGGGTTGATTCTATACTTCTTCCCATGTGTCTCATTCCTGTAAGTTATTATTGGCAAGTATACCTTTGAGTATCTTCCGTGTATATGTTATCACGTATCTGTCTACTCCGTTCCTGATAGTACATTCTAAGTGCTTGGAGACGTTCCCAGTAGTTTAGATGCTTTACTGACTATATCCACTAATCGTAGCCCGATCTATGATCAGACTTTTGAAGCAAAGATATCGGATATGAGAATGAGAATTGAGGCGAATATTACGTCATGAGGAAGAGAGATCTTCACTGTGGCAGTCTCTGATTTTACTGCGTTTAAAATCACTTTGCCTAGACAGTACCAAAACGTTGCTCAAACAACATGCGCAACACTGGAGAAACATTTCGCCTGCGCAGGAAGCCATCGCCACCACCATCAGAATAAAATTACTGGAAACAGTCGTATTTGAATCTGAATGAGCGTTTGCTAGGTTGGCATTGTTAGGCCAGTGTGTACCACGATGCTGCCAACACCATTATCACCACCAGCATCCAGTCACCATAACATTGTTCTACACTCTGTCCGTGTGAACCCACCAACTTCACACGTACCCACTTCACACGTACCCACTTCACACGTACCCACTTCACATGTACCCACTTCACACGTACCCACTTCACATGTACCACTTCACATGTACCACTTCACACGTACCCACTTCACATGTACCCACTCCACATGTACCCACTCCACATGTATCTGCTTCAGATGTAGTCACTTCACATGTACCCACTTCACATGTACCCACTTCACATGTACCCACTCCACATGTACCTGCTTCAGATGTACCCACTTCACATGTACCCACTCCACATGTACCCACTTCACATGTACCTACTCCATATGTACCTGCTTCAGATGTAGCCACTTCACATGTACCCACTTCACATGTACCCACTCCACATGTACCTGCTTCAGATGTAGCCACTTCACATGTACCCACTTCACATGTACCCACTTCACATGTACCCACTCCACATGTACCTGCTTCAGATGTACCCACTTCACATGTACCCACTCCACATGTACCCACTTCACATGTACCCACTCCACATGTACCTGCTTCAGATGTACCCACTTCACATGTACCCACTCCACATGTACCTGCTTCAGATGTACCCACTTCACATGTACCCACTCCACATGTACCTGCTTCAGATGTACCCACTTCACATGTACCCACTCCACATGTACCCACTTCACATGTACCCACTCCACATGTACCCACTCCACATGTACCCACTCCACATGTACCTGCTTCAGATGTAGCCACTACAGATGTAAACACTACAGATACACACAGTTCAAATATAATTCACAGTGATCTTGTACATGTATAGAACTGGAGGAGGTCGCAGTAAATTATATTTAAAAAAAAAGTTCAACGTTAAGTTACCATTAAGGAAACGTTTCGCCCACCAGGTGCTGTTATCAGTACAGAGGAGAATATTTACAGTGTAGGAGGAGGTGTTCCAACTAGTGACTTCACACTATGATTCTTCTCATGACCGAGAATCAACTTAGCAAAAACTGAAGTTATAATAATAATATAATGATGTTAGCATGTATTCATATGGAATGTAGAGTATAGCCACATACTGAGTGTGTGTGTAGAAGTGTGAGTGTTAAGTAGAATATATCAGTGTGTGTGTCTTATCCTGTATCAAAATCTGCATGTATCCTCCTCCACTGAAGGTGAATGTGCGTCTTACCCCGTGTCACTCTGCATGTATCCGTCTCCAGTGAAGATGCTGAGGGACACTGGAACAGACAGTCTTACGTCGCAAGACTCTTTAGCCAGTGACAGCTGCTCTTATTCCACCTCCCAGCCCTCTCCCTCTCTTCTTCATCCCCCCCCTCTCCTCCGTCACGCCTTCTGCTCCCTCCCTCTCTCTTCCATCCCCTCCTTCCTTCATCTCCAGTCCCCTGACGAGTCACCGGGGTGCCTTGAGACCCGCTACGGTGATGATCTAGTCTGGGATGTGCCGTCTCCAGTGTCATTATTGGAGAATGATCCACACCTGCAGTGTTCCAGCCTCTTACACATCCATAATTAATAATGCACATTAATTACAGTAGTAATAAGAACTTTATTATATTGTTAATATTATTATCACTATTACTTTATTATTATTGTTACTATTATTATTTTTGTTATAATTATTATTATCAGCAGGCAGCAAACATATCATTAAAGCTCGCCATTGCAATAAAGTTATAATTGTGTTGATAAATCGTTGCAGAGCGGTGCTTGTGCAACACGTGGGAGTAGTTGCATGAGCAAGAAGTGTGCAAAATTCTTGCAGTTGCACAACCTCCCTCCCTAATAGAGACCTGCACGTGGAGTGCTGCAATTAGCGCTCATTGCAATTTTGCTTGTTTGTTAAATTGCAGATGGTGGTGTGTTGCATAGCGGTGGTTTTGAAGACCACTCTTGAATATTAGTGCAGTGTGTGTTGTAGTGTGCAGGGAGAGTCAGCTTAGTGTATGTGTAAAGCCACTCAGCTTGTCAGCTTAGTGTATGTGTAAAGCCACTCAGCTTATCAGCTTAGTGTATGTGTAAAGCCACTCAGCTTATCAGGTTAGTGTATGTGTAAAGCCACTCAGCTTATCAGCTTAGTGTATGTGTAAAGCCACCAGCTTATCAGTTAGTGTATTGTAAAGCCACTCAGCTTCAGGTATTTTGTAAAGACATGTCAGCTTAGTGTATGTGTAAAGCCACTCAGCTTATCAGCTTAGTGTATGTGTAAAGCCACTCAGCTTATCAGGTTAGTGTATGTGTAAAGCGATCCAGCTTAGTATTTGTAAAGGGAATCAGCTTAGTATTTGTAAAGGGAATCAGCTTAGTATTTTTAAAGGGAATCAGCTTAGTATTTTTAAAGGGAATCAGCTTAGTATTTTTAAAGGGAATCAGCTTAGTATTTTTTAAAGGGAATCAGCTTAGTATTTTTAAATGGAATCAGCTTAGTATTTTAAAGGAATCAGCTTAGTATTTGTAAAGGGAATCAGCTTAGTATTTTTAAAGGGAATCAGCTTAGTATTTTTAAAGGGAATCACTTAGTATTTGTAAAGGTAATCAGCTTAGTATTTGTAAAGAATCAGCTTATATTTTAAAGGGAATCAGCTTAGTATTTTTAAAGGGAATCAGCTTAGTATTTGTAAAGGGAATCAGCTTAGTATTTGTAAAGGGAATCAGCTTAGTATTTGTAAAGGTAATCAGCTTAGTATTTGTAAAGGGAATCAGCTTAGTATTTGTAAAATGAATCAGCTTAGTGTATAAAACGAATCATCTTACTATGCTATGATTCAACACCGTCACAGTCTTTGCTGATGACAATAAAATCTTAATGAAAGTGGCGTCCGTCGAAGACTCACTGAATCTTCAAGAGGATGTAAGTCAAGTGCTGCAGCTCAGAGATCAGTGGGATGCTGGGCGAGGAGAAGCTTCACTTGCTCCGCTGTGGAAGAATGTAGGGAATAAAGATACAGTCGGAGTACACGACAAACTCAAATCATTCAGTATACCTTTACCATTGATATATCTTTGATCAGTTTCGAGAGTCTCTCTACTCCCGGAGCTCTGCCATGGGCCAGGTTCGTCTGGTATTTGCCTGGTTAACCAGGCTATAGCTGCTGGTGGGGCGCTGCCTCACATATCCATCACAGCCTGGAAGCTTCGTGTGAGGTACTTGAGAGTGATGGTGTCAGAAGGTCTAATATTCAAGGATCATAACAGTGTTACTACTACAAGGAAAATGATAGGCTGGATAACTAGAACTTTGAAGACAAGAGACACTGAGCCAGTGATGATACATTTCAAGTCGCTTGTTGTCTCCAGGTTGGAATGCCGCTGTATACTAACAGCTTTGTTCAAGGCAGACGAGATTGCTGAGCTAGAAAAATGCAGAGAGATCTTTCAATGCCCGTATACAGTCATACATCTAAACTACTGGGAATGCCTGAAGTTCTTTTAAACTGTATTCCCTGGAGTGCAGACGAGAATGGTACATCATAATTTACACATGGAAAATCCAGGAAGGACTGGTTCAACCTGCACTCCGGAATCACTCTTTGTCAGAGCAAGAGACTTGGCAGACGGTACAGAGTACTTCCAAAACAAAGCAGGAGCGCGATGAGTTATACTGAGAACTCGGCGAGTGTCAGAAGTCCTCGACTCTTCAGCGCCATCTCTCCATGCATAAGGGAATTACCAACAAACCTCTGGCTGTGTTCAACACGAAGCTTGGTAAGTTCCTCAAATCAGTTCCTGACTTGCCAGGCTGTGGTCTGTACGTTCAGTGCGTGCGGCCAGCACTAGCAGCCTGGTTGATCAGGCCACCACGTCACCTGGTGTGTGGACCATCACGTTACCTGGTGGTTGAACCACCATGTCACCTGGTGTGTGAACCACCACGTCACTTGGTGGTTGAACCACCACGTCACCTGGTGTGTGAACCATCACCTCACCTGGTGTGTGAACCATCACCTCACCTGGTGTGTGAACCATCACCTCACCTGGTGGTTGAACCATCACCTCACCTGGTGGTTGAAACACCACGTCACCTGGTGGTTGAAACACGTCACCTGATGTGTAAACCACACGTCACCTGGTGTGTGAATTGTCACGTCACCTGGTGAGTGGACCACCACGTCACCTGGTGTGTGGCCCACCACGTCACCTGGTGTGTGGCCCTCCACGTCACCTGGTGAGTGGACCAACACGTCACCTGGTGTGTGAACCACCACGTCACCTGGTGGTTGAACCACCACCACATTAATAACCACAACTCATTAAATCTCTTCATTTACAAATATTACAAAAATCTTGATCACATCATTAATAAAAACTCGATGTCATTATTTATCACTCAAAAAATAAACAAAGATTGAAAATATGGTGTGATTGTTGAGGTGGTGGTAGCAGGTAGTGGTAGTGGTGGTAGTGCAGGTAGTGGTGGTGGTGGGTTACGGGTTTACTCTTTGTGGTGGTATAGAATGTGGCGATGGTGGTTGCTGCAGTGGTGATTTTCGTAGAGGGAGTGGTGGTGGTTGTGATTGTAGGTTGGCAATGATTGTAGTAGTCGTATTGTAGTGGTTATAGTGATGGTATTAGTTATAATGGTAAGTGTGAAGAATTAGACACGTGTGCAACACCTGGGTATCTTTATTGTAGACGTTTCGCCCTCCAGTGGCTTTATCAATACAAGCACAATGTAGTTTTATATATAAAAGAAGAGGTAATCAGTCCCTCATCTTTTATATATAGTTCTACATTCTTCAGGTTATGTCCTTGTACTGATAATGCCACTGGAGGGCGAAACGTCTACAAGTGAAGATACGCAGGTGTTGCACATGTGTCTAAATTCTTCACACTGTCGGTATTGTATACCACTTATGTACAATGGTAATTGTAGCTGTGGTGATAGTATGTGTAGTGGTTGTGGTGGTATGTTGTAGTGGTGGTGGTTGTTGTAGTGGTGGTGATTGTAGTGGTGGTGGTTGTAGTGGTGGTGATGGTTGTCGTGGTGGTGGTGGTTGTAGTGGTGGTGATTGTAGTGGTGGTGGTTGTAGTGGTGGTGATGGTTGTCGTGGTGGTAATGGTTGTAGTGGTGATGGTTGTAGTGGTGGTGGTGGTTGTAGTGGTGATGGTTGTAGTGTGTTGGAGGTTGTCGTGGTGGTAATGGTTGTAGTGGTGGTGGTTGTAGTGGTGGTGGTGGTGGTTGTAGTGATGATGGTTGTAGTGGTGGTGATGGTTGTAGTGGTGGTGGTTGTAGTGGTGGTGGTGATTGTAGTGGTGGTGGTTGTAGTGGTGGTGATGGTTGTAGTGGTGGTGGTGGTTGTAGTGGTGATGGTTGTAGTGGTGGTGGTGGTTGTAGTGGTGATGGTTGTAGTGGTGGTGGTGGTTGTAGTGGTGATGGTTGTAGTGGTGGTGGTGGTTGTAGTGGTGATGGTTGTAGTGGTGGTGGTGGTTGTAGTGGTGGTGATGGTTGTAGTGGTGGTGGTGGTTGTAGTGGTGGTGATGGTGTAGTGGTGGTGGTGGTTGTAGTGGTGATGGTTGTAGTGGTGGTGGTGGTTGTAGTGGTGATGGTTGTAGTGGTGGTGGTGGTTGTAGTGGTGATGGTTGTAGTGGTGGTGGTGGTTGTAGTGGTGGTGATGGTTGTAGTGGTGGTGGTGGTTGTAGTGGTGGTGATGGTTGTAGTGGTGGTGGTGGTTGTAGTGGTGATGGTTGTAGTGGTGGTGGTGGTTGTAGTGGTGATGGTTGTAGTGGTGGTGGTGGTTGTAGTGGTGATGGTTGTAGTGGTGGTGGTATTGCTGCTCTTCATTAAAATCGGGATAAAAGTCCACTTGATGTAACACACTAACAAACCATGTGTTATACACACTAACAAACCAAGTGTTATACACACTAACAAACCACCACCAGCAGTGATGCGTAACTGAGTGCCAGCAGTGATGCGTAACTGAGTGCCAGCAGTGATGCGTAACTGAGTGCCAGTAGTGATGCGTAACTGAGTGCCAGCAGTGATGCGTAACTGAGTGCCAGTAGTGATGCGTAACTGAGTGCCAGTAGTGATGCGTAACTGAGTGCCAGTAGTGATGCGTAACTGAGTGCCAGTAGTGATGCGTAACTGAGTGCCAGTAGTGATGCGTAACTGATTGCCAGTAGTGATTCGTAACTGAGTGCCAGTAGTGATGCGTAACTGAGTGCCAGTAGTGATGCGTAACTGAGTGCCAGCAGTGATGCGTAACTGAGTGCCAGCAGTGATGCGTAACTGAGTGCCAGCAGTGATGCGTAACTGAGTGCCAGCAGTGATGCGTAACTGAGTGCCAGTAGTGATGCGTAACTGAGTGCCAGTAGTGATGCGTAACTGAGTGCCAGTAGTGATGCGTAACTGAGTGCCAGTAGTGATGCGTAACTGAGTGCCAGTAGTGATGCGTAACTGAGTGCCAGTAGTGATGCGTAACTGAGTGCCAGTAGTGATGCGTAACTGAGTGCCAGTAGTGATGCGTAACTGAGTGCCAGTAGTGATGCGTAACTGAGTGCCAGCAGTGATGCGTAACTGAGTGCCAGCAGTGATGCGTAACTGAGTGCCAGTAGTGATGCGTAACTGAGTGCCAGCAGTGATGCGTAACTGAGTGCCAGTAGTGATGCGTAACTGAGTGCCAGTAGTGATGCGTAACTGAGTGCCAGTAGTGATGCGTAACTGAGTGCCAGTAGTGATGCGTAACTGAGTGCCAGTAGTGATGCGTAACTGAGTGCCAGTAGTGATGCGTAACTGAGTGCCAGTAGTGATGCGTAACTGAGTGCCAGCAGTGATGCGTAACTGAGTGCCAGCAGTGATGCGTAACTGAGTGCCAGTAGTGATGCGTAACTGAGTGCCAGCAGTGATGCGTAACTGAGTGCCAGCAGTGATGCGTAACTGAGTGCCAGCAGTGATGCGTAACTGAGTGCCAGCAGTGATGCGTAACTGAGTGCCAGCAGTGATGCGTAACTGAGTGCCAGCAGTGATGCGTAACTGAGTGCCAGCAGTGATGCGTAACTGAGTGCCAGCAGTGATGCGCAACCAGAAGATTGATAAGCTCGTGGAATCTCAATAAATGCACAACCCAGGGCAGCAAGGACTTAGAGCGGGTTTCTCCTGATTTTTGTAATTGCTGGAATATGGAATATTACTGTACACTAACCGCCCCCTTCAAGGCAGAGGAATTGCACAAGTGGAAAACATCCAGAGAACGTTCTTGCTCCTATAAATTCAGTGGAGCCTTTGAATTACTGGGAACGCTCGAAGTAGGCGAGTACTGGTCCCAAAACTGCTTACCAGAATTACTTCATATTAAAGCACGGAGCTTGGCAGATGGTGGAAAATACCGCCTGTAAAAAGCAGGGGCGCGATGAATACCCTGAGTGATGTCACAATAAGTGTAAAGGGACCAAGACTTTTCGAAGCTTCGCTTCCTGTATAAGGGGGAATTACCAACATACCCCTAGCTGTCTTCCAATTATATCCTTGAATTTGTGTTGATAAAGCCACTGGATGGCGAAACGTCTCTAGTAAAGATACCCAGATGTTGCACATGTGTCTAATTCTTCAAGACAGATGTGTTGGTATTCCCCCACATGTATGACGGGAGGCTGCCACAATGTCTTCAGTGCACATGTGTCTAATTCTTCAAGACAGATGTGTTGGTATTCCCCCACATGTATGACGGGAAGCTGCCACAGAGTCTTCGGTTTCCTCTACTTGGCTACCCACTTAACCATTGTTTCAGTCACTATATTTCTTACCTGTTTTCTTCGTATATACAACTATTTAAATATATATATATATATATATATATATATATATATATATATATATATATATATATATATATATATATATATATATATGTCGTGCCGATTAGGTAAACTTGCGATTTTGGCTTAAATGCAACGCTCACCTGCCATATAAGATAAATGAAAATTTGTGTATGCAATATTCGCCAAAATCATTCTGAACCTAACGAAAAATATATTTCATTGTGTTTGTTTATTATAAAATTATTGTAAACGTATCTAAAATATATTTAGTTGGGTTAGGCTAATTAAATTGCGCTTGTTATAATAAGTTAGGTAGGTTTTCAAGTTTCTTGGTACAAAATTATAAATTTTGACATTAACATAAATGAAAAATATCTTTAAACGTATAAGAGAAAATTTTAGAAAAGGGCTTAATTTTAAAAGAGTTCTTGCTAATTGACCAATTTACCTAATCGGCACGACATATATATATATATATATATATATATATATATATATATATATATATATATAAATTAGCAAGAACTCATCTAAAATTAAGTCCTTTCTAAAATTTTCTCTTATACGTTTAAAGATATATTTTTTAATTTATGTTAATGTAAGAATTTATAATTTTGTACCAATAGAAACTTTGAAAACCTACCTAACCTTATTACAACAAGCGCAATTTAATTTAGCCTAATCCAAATAAATATGTTTTAGATACGTTAACATTAATTTAATAATAAACAAACACAATGAAATATATTTTTTCGTTATGATCAGAATGATTTTGGCGAAATTATTGCATACACAAATTTTCACTTGTCTTATATGGCAAGGTGAGCGTTGCTATTTAAGCCAAAATCGCAAGTTTTACCTAATCGGCACGACATTTATATATATATATATATATATATATATATATATATATATATATATATATATATATATATATATATATATATATATATATATATATATATATATATATATATATATATATATATATATATAATATATATATATATATATATATATATATATATATATATATATATATATATATATATATATATAAAGTGTGTGTGTGTACTTTACAACAATCCCTGATGGCTGGTTTGAAGGTTAATTCATTTTTTTTACAATTTTTATGAGAAAAGTAAGGCTATAAAACTTTAAATTACTTCTTATCAAATGAAAAAAATACGTTCGTATAGAATCTTATTAATGTGCAACGATTTGTTTGATACGGCTCACAGGATGGGTATACGGGCTCACAGGATGGGTATAACGGCTCACAGGATGAGTGTAATGGCTCGCTCATGGGATGGGTATAAGGGCTCACAGCATAGGTATGAGGGCTCATAGCATGGATATGAGGGGCTCACGGCATGGGTATGAGGGGCTTACAGCATAGGTACGAGGGCTCATATGTTGACGATGATGCAGGTGTTGACGGTGATTCAGGTGTTGATGATGCAGGTGTTGACGGTGATTCATGTGTTGACGATGATGCAGGTGTTGACGGTGGTGCAGGTGTTGATGATGCAGGTGTTGACGGTGATTCAGGTGTTGACGGTGGTGTAGGTGTTGACGGTGATGCAGGTGTTGACGGTGATTCAGGTGTTGACGTTGGTACAGGTGTTGATGGTGCAGGTGTTGACGATTTTACAGGTTTTGACGGTTATGCAAATGTTGATGGTGATGCAAATGTTGACGGCGGTGCAGGTGTTGACGATTTTACAGGTGTTGACGGTGGTGCAGGTGTTGACGATTTTACAGGTGTTGACGATGGTGCAGGTGTTGTCAACAGCCTTTGGAAGCGTACCTGTCAGGCTTATGTAAACACCTGCCAGCCGGGAATTTCATAAAAATGCGGATGTTACCACATCACTCATGGTAGCGTGGATGTTACCACATCACTCATGGTAGCGTGGATGTTACCACATCACTCATAGTAGCGTGGATGTTACCACATCACTCATGGTAGCGTGGATGTTACCACATCACTCATGGTAGCGTGGATGTTACCACATCACTCATGGTAGTGTGGATGTTACCACATCACTCATGGTAGTGTGGATGTTACCACATCACTCATGGTAGTGTGGATGTTACCACATCACTCATGGTAGTGTGGATGTTACCACGTCACTCATGGTAGTGTGGATGTTACCACATCACTCATGGTAGTGTGGATGTTACCACATCACTCACGGTAGTGTGGATGTTACCACATCACTCATGGTAGTGTGGTTGTTACCGCATCACTCATGGTAGTGTGGATGTTACCACGTCACTCATGGTAGTGTGGATGTTACCACGTCACTCATGGTAGTGTGGATGTTACCACGTCACTCATGGTAGTGTGGATGTTACCACATCACTCATGGTAGTGTGGATGTTACCACATTACTCATGGTAGTGTTGATGTTACCACGTCACTCATGGTAGTGTGGATGTTACCACGTCACTCATGGTAGTGTGGTTGTTACCACATCACTCATCGTATTGTGGTTGTTACCACATCACTCATGGTAGTGTTGTTGTTACCACGTCACTCATGGTAGTGTGGCTGTTACCACGTCACTCATGGTAGTGTGGATGTTACCACGTCACTCATGGTAGTGTGGATGTTCCCAAGTCACTCATGGTAGTGTGGATGTTACCACATCCACACGTCACTCATGGTGTGGATGCTGCCACGTCACTCATGATGGTGTGGATACTCCCACGTCACTCATGGTAGTGTAGATACTCCCACGTCACTCATGGTGTGGATACTCGCACGTCACTCATGGTGGTGTGGATACTCCCACGTCACTCATGGTGTGGATGCTCCCACATCACTCATGGTGGTGTGGATGCTCCCACGTCACTCATGGTGTGGATACTCCCACGTCACTCATGGTGGTGTGGATGCTCCCACGTCACTCATGGTGGTGTGGATGCTCCCACGTCACTCATGGTGTGGATACTCCCACGTCACTCATGGTGTGGATACTCCCACGTCACTCATGGTGTGGATACTCCCACGTCACTCATGGTGTGGATACTCCCACGTCACTCATGGTGGTGTGGATGCTCCACGTCACTCAGTGGTGTGGATGCTCCCACGTCACTCATGGTGTGGATGCTCCCACGTCACTCATGGTGTGGATGCTCCCACGTCACTCATGGTGTGGATGCTCCCACGTCACTCATGGTGTGGATGCTCCCGTCACTCATGGTGTGAATGCTCCCACGTCACTCATGGTGGTGTGGATGCTCCCATCACTCATGGTGTGGATGCTCCCACGTCACTCATGGTGGTGTGGATGCTCTCATCACTCATGGTGTGGATGCTCCCACGTCACTCATGGTGGTGTGGATGCTCCCATCACTCATGGTGTGGATGCTCCCACGTCACTCATGGTGGTGTGGATACTCCCACGTCACTCATGGTGTGGATTCTCCTACGTCACTCATGGTGTGGATGCTTCCACGTCACTCATGGTGGTGTGGATGCTCCCATCACTCATGGTGTGGATGCTCCCGTCACTCATGGTGGTGTGGATACTCCCACGTCACTCATGGTGTGGATGCTCCCGTCACTCATGGTGGTGTGGATACTCCCACGTCACTCATGGTGTGGATGCTCCCGTCACTCATGGTGTGGATGCTCCCGTCACTCATGGTGTGGATACTCCCGTCACTCATGGTGTGGATGCTCCCGTCACTCATGGTGTGGATGCTCCCGTCACTCATGGCTCCCGTCACTCATGGCTCCCGTCACTCATGGCTCCCGTCACTCATGGCTCCCGTCACTCATGGTGTGGATGCTCCCATCACTCATGGTGTGGATGCTCCCGTCACTCATGGTGGTGTGGACACTCCCACGTCACTCATGGTGTGGATGCTCCCGTCACTCATGGTGTGGATGCTCCCGTCACTCATGGTTGGATGCTCCCGTCACTCATGGTGTGGATGCTCCCGTCACTCATGGTGTGATGCTCCCGTCACTCATGGTGTGGATGCTCCCGTCACTCATGGTGTGGATGCTCCCGTCACTTGGTGTGGACGCCCCGTCACTCATGGTGGGACGCCCCGTCACTCATGGTGTGGACGCTCCGTCACTCATGGTGTGGATGCTCCCGTCACTCATGGTGTGGATGCTCCCGTCACTCATGGTGTGGATGCTCCCGTCACTCATGGTGTGGATGCTCCCGTCACTCATGGTGTGGATTCTCCCGTCACTCATGGTGTGGATGCTCCCGTCACTCATGGTGTGGATGCTCCCGTCACTCATGGTGTGGATGCTCCCGTCACTCATGGTGGTTGTCTTGCTCTCCGGCTCATAATAACTCTGCGTATTAAAGTGGAAAGAATGGTTTCTGGTTTTAATTACTGTGCGTGTCTAGACTTGGTGGAGGAAGTGGCAACCTTGTACACCAGTCTAGACTTGGTGGAGGAAGTGGCAACCTTGTACACCAGTCTAGACGAGGTGGAGGAAGTGGCAACCTTGTACACCAGTCTAGACGAGGTGGAGGAAGTGGCAACCTTGTACACCAGTCTAGAGGTGGAGAAGTGGCAACCTTGTACACCAGTTAGACGAGGTGGAGGAAGTGGCAACCTTGTAACCAGTCTAGACGAGGTGGAGAGGTGGCAACCTTGTACACCAGTCTAGACGAGGTGGAGGAGGTGGCAACCTTGTACACCAGTCTAGACGAGGTGGAGGAGGTGGCAACCTTGTACACCAGTCTAGACGAGGTGGAGGAGGTGGCAACCTTGTACACCAGTCTAGACGAGGTGGAGTTGACAACCTTGTACACCAGTCTAGACGAGGTGGAGGAGGTGGCAACCTTGTACACCAGTCTAGACGAGGTGGAGGAGGTGGCAACCTTGTACACCAGTCTAGACGAGGTGGAGGAAGTGACAACCTTGTACACCAGTCTAGACTCGCCTTTCAGATGTACTCACTTATATTAGTAGGAATTTCAACATGTACGAATTGATAGGTTAAACTATAGCATATAGAGTATAGCTTTTTTGTCAGATGTAAGTAACGTAGGTGATTAAAGTATTATAAGTGGGATTTTCAACTTGTCTGCTTGCGGGCCATCAGCAGCAACAGTCTGGTTGACCAGGCAACCACCAGAGGAGTCTTTCTTGGGGTCGGCCTCCTCCGGGAATAGGAAGGCTCTCGAAACACATGTAAAGTATATCGAAGGTGTTCTATTGGCTATAATCTGTGAATTATTTATCGTGAATTTACTATAATATAATCTGGAATAGGAAAACTCTCGAAACCCATTAAAGGTAGATGTGGCCCTGGAGGCCAGGAATTAGTTACGAGGTGGGGCCAGGAGCTGTGGATTATCTGCTACAAACACAACTAATTGAGTACATACACAAATATTTCATTTGGTATCATTGGTACTTGTCCTGAGGAGGGTCCGTGAAGGTGGAAGAGCCGTGGGAAGCTGTGACAGGTATCCTCTTATATTGCAACGTATTAACAGTCAGCAAAAACTAAACTAATGCCCAGTACTACTGACATGTATACAAGTTACAGAGATCTGAAAGAGGAGGCGAGTGCAACATCTAGATTTGCAGCGCTGCATGACCCTTGTCGGTTTAGCGCTTTATTTGATTATAATAACATCTAGATTCTAATGAGAGGTAGATTGTTCTACTCATTTTAGTAGTCGAGTAGGAAGTAAGCCGGCGGTGACTGCTGCTGTGACCCACTAGAGTGCCAGTTGCTACCGCATCTTGACGTGTGTCCCGGGACTAGGCACTCTTGATGCGTCCCTGTTATAGTGCCAGCACCATTGGCCGGCTCATCTTATGAATGAAACCCGTGTCGGGGATTTTTTTTTGATGAATAATTTAAATGTACAGAAGGATAATCCAGCAAGCAAAATCCATCACGGAATGTTGGCAACACCAGCAAAAACCAACGCGGATTCAGTGGCGGGAAATCTTGTCTCAGGAAGCTAATATAGTTTTACGAGAGAGTTACGCGAATAAAACAGGAAAGAGAGGGCTATGTGGACTGAGTTACCTTGGATGGCAAGAAAGCTTTTGATACATAGCTCGCCAGAGACCATTCTACGCACTAGTAAACATGAAGCAGCGCATTGCATGTTCTAAAGTGCATCAGGGAGTATGTGAAAGGTAGGAAGTAAAGCGTGACAGTGAGGAAAGTGCCAGAGAGAGAGAGACAGAGTGAGAGAGAGAGAGAGAGAGAGAGAGAGAGAGAGAAGACAGAGAGACAGGGTATTGAAGGAATAAAGACCTTAAATGACTTATTTTACAGAAAGCAGCCGGAGCGTAAGAAACAGGTGAAAGACTTAATATTTATATGAGAGGATGTGTTATTTGAAAATCACAATAAAGAAAATACAGCAAAGTAACGGAAATGACGGGATGAGTTACGAGAATTTTCGAAACAATGGAAGTAACGTCAGTGATGATATATTTTAAGTCACTTACGCTCAACACCTTTTAATAAAGACAGGAGACATAGCAGAGCTCAAAATTATACAAAAGTCGTATATTTCCTGCATAAAATCACTAAAACGTAACATCTAAACTATTGGGACTGCCTCACAGCGCTTGGATTGTTCTTTCTGGAACAGATTTTACGGAAGTGGAAGACACGGGAGAGAGTGTGCAATTAACCCAGTGAAGAACGGGGTGCCATAGGTACAATTAGAGAAAACACTGTCAATATTAAATGTTTTCAAGCAAAAACTGGACGGTTATTTCTACAAGTTGCGAAACCATCGAGTTGTGATGGCAGTGTGGGCCTCCAGTCAGCTAACAGCTTGATTGACCAGGTGGTCAACAAGGAAGCCTGGCCTCAGGATGAAAGAGGTGGGTCTCGACTCTTGTAAACACAACTACATGAAAACTAACACTTCAAGGATATATACACAGAGTGTTTTAGATCTCTCGGTGTATTTACACAGAGTTTACTACCTATTTTAGGTATTAAAATATTCTTAACTGGTGGTGAACAGATTATATGGAGCCTTAAAGACTTATACATGCTGTGTGTGTGTGAGACTCGTTTCATCTTTCTGTACATGCAGTAGTATGCTTTGTGAGGAGACCCTCTCACAAGGGCTGCCACACTCCCACTCAGACACACACACAAGCGTATTACATAACACAGAGGAACACATGCGTGATAACATGTGAGGCTGAGTTAAAAAGGAGGATTTGCCTCGGGTATAATAGGGAGGTGAGAATGGGGAATGCAAGTACGAGAGAAAGAGTTGAGGGTGGGGGATTGTAAGGGATATGAGGGAGGGAAGGTGAGATCCGAGGAATAGTGTAGAAAGTGAAAGGAGATGGGGGGGAAGAGAAGAAAGAAAAAAGAAAAGGGATGGAAGAGAGAAGAGACGGCGGGAGTTAGAGGGGGAATGATAGGATGGAGGGAGGGAGGAAGGAGAGACGGGAGTGAGGGAAGAAAGAGGCTGAGGGGTGCTGGTGTTGCCATCTGTGTGGGCTTTGCTTTAATCTTGCTTTCCATGGTGTTGAATATAATATTTACAAAATGTTAAGGAGAATGAATGCCGAAATTTCTTACTTTACTACTTTATCTACTTCCTCTTCTCGTGGACCCTTTTATTGGTATTATTGTGTTCTTCTTAATCCTGCTCTTATCTTGCTCTCGTCTTCAAAATCAATCTTCTTGTAGTGTCACAGAAGTTTAGCTTCATGCCCGAGGTTCTTCAGCTGCTGGAGCAAGACTTTAAATTGTTCTAGGTCTTCCTTCCAATGGTCCACAGGAAACAATATTTCGACGGGGACAAATCTCTTTCCTCTGTGTTGCATGCAAAGAGTATGTAACCTTTATTCGGAGCATGTTAAACACACCCACATAGGCTCCCCTCCAACCAGCGAACCATCGTTAAGGGTTTGGTGATGGGGCCCCATCATCAAATCAACGACTCGGTTCAGCCAATTAAAATGCGAGTTTAACAATGACAAAAGTGACGTGGTTACCACTATGGAAAAAAAATCAAAACTGAAAACCGCAACATAGTAGAAAACGCAATCAAAGTATAGAGCTGAAGAGGAATGTAAGGCACCCGGGGTAACCGTGTCGCAAGATATTACACTCTACGAGCACAAGAACGTTATTATTACACTTGCTGCAGCCATGTTTTAACGGCTCAGTGATGCTGGTATTTGGGTGGTTTGTGTTCCACGGGGGTGGAGGCTGCTCTTTTGTGGGAGATGTGCTGCTCACTCCATAATGTTCGAATGACTGAAAACCAACCATCTTTCCGGCGTAAATTGCGTTGGGGATGTTTTCCCTTTCTTATAAATTTGGAGTAAGGTATAGAAATATTTTGGACTGTTTTAATTTTCAATGCTTTGACTTTTTTTGGTGACAATTCCTGCAATATGACTATAAGGTAGTCACGGTAGCAGCAGATTGGTAAAGACAGTAATAATGATAATGTTGTTAGCAACGCCGCGGGGGCGTTGACCCCCGAAACACTCTCCAGGTGAACTGTGTATTGAAGGCACTGAATAACCGAACGGTTTACTGAATCAATCAAGTCACTAACGCAATTGCAAGGGAAATAGTAGGCTGGCATAAACAAACCTTCAAAATATAATATACCTAAACAGTACTAAACTATTAAGATGCCACACCTGTGAACAGTTTTAAGGGTTCATACACCCTCCCAGCATGGCCTGACTTAACAATTGCCTAATAAACCAGCAGGTTGTTGGCAGCAAGAGCTGCCAATACAAGCTGGCTGATCGAACACTTGTTTCAGGATGTGGTCTAAGGTTCTCATCAAAACTTCTTTATTTTTGTTGTAGTAAAGTTTGTCATTTGTCAGCTGCGTCTTGGAGCACAGATGTTAACACAGTGTTCTCTACCTTTTCTATGACACCCCTGTTCTTCACAGGCTTTGTTCTATACTTCCTTCCCCATCTCTCTCACTTCAGTAAGTTATGATGTTCACCTGTCGGTCCTTCTGTACTCGCTTATCTATACCCAAACATTTGTACTCTTCTGCCTGTACTCACGAGTACAGGCAGAAGAGTACAAATGTCCCTCTCAACAACAATTTTCCCACTTCCCCAAAAAATCCAATTTCGTTTTTTTTTCTTTTGGCGCGAGTAACGTCTTAACCTGTCAATAATGAAGGAAGCTGCAAATTTACATGCAGAGGATTTTCTTTGTTTCTTCTTCTGTTATGATGACGCTGGTGAGAGACAAGTCCTGCTGTGGTGAGAGACAAGTCCTGCTCTGGTGAGAGACAAGTCCTGCTGTGGTGAGAGACAAGTCCTGCTGTGGTGAGAGACAAGTCCTGCTCTGGTGAGAGACAAGTCCTGCTCTGGTGAGAGACAAGTCCTGCTGTGGTGAGAGACAAGTCCTGCTGTGGTGAGAGACAAGTCCTGCTCTGGTGAGAGACAAGTCCTGCTGTGGTGAGAGACAAGTCCTGCTGTGGTGAGAGACAAGTCCTGCTGTGGTGAGAGACAAGTCCTGCTCTGGTGAGAGACAAGTCCTGCTCTGGTGAGAGACAAGTCCTGCTCTGGTGAGAGACAAGTCCTGCTCTGGTGAGAGGGATGAGAATCTCTCTCTCTCTCTCTCTCTCTCTCTCTCTCTCTCTCTCTCTCTCTCTTTCCTTTCTCTTTATCTTTTCCTCTACTTCGTTTCCTCATTCATAAATTGGAGAAACAGAGGCGATAACAGAAGTGGGAATAAGAGGACGAGGAAGAAGAGGGAATGCGAGTATGAAGAAGAAAGAGGATATTAACACGACAAGTAGGAGAAGAAAGAGTATCAAGATAACGAGGAAGATGAGATTAAAGAGGAGAAGGAAAGGGTTTATAAAGGCAAATGGTGATGTTAGAGGGTGATGAGGACTACCTTGATAAAGAAGACACTGAAAGAGGATGAGAACCAGAGAGAAGGATGTATGGGAGATAAAGGAAAGATGGAGGTGTGATGAAGGAATAATGTAAAAGATAACGATGTTAAGGAAGGAGAAATTTCTGAATATTAGATAGTTGAACACAGTGATAAAGATACTACAACATATTGTACAACATAAAGATAGTAAAACATATTGTACATTATAAAGATAGTAAAACATATTGTACAACATAAAGATAGTAAAACATATTGTACAACATAAAGAAAATGTCAGGGATCACTTAAAACCTCCACCTCGATTAACCCCCCGCTTCAGTTAAACCTCCACCTCGATTAACCCCCCGCTTCAGTTAAACCTCCACCTCAGTTAACCCCCCGCTTCAGTTAAACCTCCACCTCAGTTAACCCCCCGCTTCAGTTAAACCTCCACCTCAGTTAACCCCCGCTTCAGTTAAACCTCCACCTCGATTAACCCCCGCTTCAGTTAAACCTCCACCTCGATTAACCCCCGCTTCAGTTAAACCTCCACCTCGATTAACCCCCGCTTCAGTTAAACCTCCACCTCGATTAACCCCCGCTTCAGTTAAACCTCCACCTCAGTTAACCCCCCGCTTCAGTTAAACCTCCACCTCAGTTAACCCCCGCTTCAGTTAAACCTCCACCTCAGTTAACCCCCGCTTCAGTTAAACCTCCACCTCAGTTAACCCCCGCTTCAGTTAAACCTCCACCTCAGTTAACCCCCGCTTCAGTTAAACCTCCACCTCAGTTAACCCCCGCTTCAGTTAAACCTCCACCTCAGTTAACCCCCGCTTCAGTTAAACCTCCACCTCGATTAACCCCCCGCTTCAGTTAAACCTCCACCTCGATTAACCCCCCGCTTCAGTTAAACCTCCACCTCAGTTAACCCCCATCCTACTTGTAATGGTTCTAGCCCTGGCTTCTAGTCTTCTAGAACGAAAAAATATGCAAGATTCCCCACTGATTTCTTCATTTTCTTGTTAATGCATCGTCTGTTTCTTCTTCATTTTGTTAGTCTTTACCTCCTTTATTACCGCCGTCTTACTTCTGATACTGGTTATTTTTGTTCTTTATTTTAATGTTCTTGTTTCTCTTTTTCGTTTTATTTTTATTTTTTAATATTCTTGTTATTGATTAGGTTAGGTAAGGTTAGGTTAGGTTAGGTTAGGTTTGTCAGAAAACAGGACAACAGCTGGAGCTTTTGGTCATGTGACCGAGGCCTTCCACTGGCTTACCCGTCTACCCCCTTTAAACATTATAGTTATTGATGGCACTCGTATGGTAATACCGACAAGTTGTGGGTAAAAAGGCATTTATCTTGAGTGCATACGTGTCTGTTACCCGTTCTTGTTCTTCCTGAGTATTCTTCACGTCGTGGCACCAGACCCGCCTGCCCGCCTCTGTTTATCTGCTCTAAGTTCCATTTCTTTTCTCCTTTCTTTTTTACAATGTTTAAGGCTGGGATATAATAGCTGTCGTTAAGGGTGAATGTCACTTAGGCAAATATGATGTGGGCGCTGGTAGCTTGACTTTGCATTATCTTGGCTCTGACCTCTGGCTGTAACACTCATAATTCACACTCTTGAATGTGGATAATAATGGTTTTTATTCTCATGCCTCAGCTGTTGCTATTGCGTCTGTGTCTCTTTGTTTACTCGGGACATACCTGTGACCAGTTTTCGAGGGCTCTTTTTGCCTCTGCAGCTCGACCTGGGGCTAAGCTACTTTGTTGACCGACTAGTCAACCAGGCTATTGGTGCTAGCGGCACGTAGTCCCACATAGCCATCAAAGCCTGCTTTATCTGGCAATATTTCATTCCGGCACTATTTCTGATGTTTGTTAATAGTATGTTGAAGAGTCTTGGGCCACAGACGTTGACACTATTCTCTAATTATATCCATGGTCTCACTGATCTTCATTTTGAGTTTATTCCAGGTTAGGTAAGGTTCGTCAGGAAACAGAACAAGTGTTTCCTGACCCGCCGTTGGAGCTTTAGGTCATCTGACCGAGGCCTTCAGCTGGCTTACCGGTCTACCCCTTTAAAAATTAATGGTTATTATTATAGCCATTTATTCCACAATTTTTTCCATAGCATACACGTCAGTAAGTTATAGTAGTGTGCAGATTAGGGATCGGTCCCCAAGTATCTTCTATGTATATATTATGAGGTATCTCTCATCTCCAAAGAGAAAAATAATCGAAATCCTTGGAGATGTTGCCAGTATTTTAAATGTTTCATTGATTTTTATGTTGGTATTACACGGATCAGTTGTCAGGTTGTGAGAGAAACACATTGATTTAAAAAGTACCATCATTGAAGTTAATTCTCTTGTTTTGAAAGTGTTCTTGGTCCAGCCGGCCATCTTGCTTGTTCCTGCGTTTGCTTTGTGTTCTCCGTATGACAGATCCTCTTATGTAATTATCCCTAAAGTCTCTTCATCCTCTCTTCCCTTTTCATTTATGATTTCCCATACTGTTTTGCGTTTTTCTCATTTATCATTTTCTAAGGAATAACTGAAACTTGTTTTCGTTGAATACGTTTTCTGTGGACCACTGATACATTTGATGTACATAACAATGGATGTTTTGTGTGTGTTCGGTAAATACCGTTCAAATGCGTATCGAGAATTATCTGCGAAGACTGTGACTGTGTTATATAATTGGTATCCTTATCCATGTCATTATCATAGCGGACACTTCGTTATTATTAATGTCATGCTCACCTACCATTAACTTCACGGTCAGGTCATTACCATCAATCATTCAGCTACGCGATATTGCACTTTTAATTAAAGAAAATATTCATAAAAGCCATCAGAGTGCGCTGCGAGTGAAAGTTATCACTTGTGAAAGTTATTATTGTTTTAGTCATCCTTGGTGGAAGTTATTCTTGCTATAGTGATCCACAGTGGAAGTTATTCTTTCTATAGTGATCCACAGTGGAAGTTATTCTTGTTTTAGTGATCCCATTAGAAGTATAGTCTTTGTATATGACTGCCGTGTATGTATGTATATAAATATATATATATATATATATATATATATATATATATATATATATATATATATATATATATGTCGTGCCGATTAGGTAAAACTGGTCAATTAGCAAGAACTCATTTAAAATTAAGTCCTTTCTAAAAATTTCTCTTATACGTTTAAAGATATATTTTTTTCATTTATGTAAATGTAAGAATTTATAATTTTGTACCAAGAGAAACTTTGAAAACCTACCTAACCTTATTACAACAAGCGCAATTTAATTTAGCCTAACCCAACTAAATATATTTTAGATACGTTAACATTAATTTAATAATAAACAAACACAATCAAATATTTTTTTTTTGTTATGTTCAGAATGATTTTGGCGAAATTATTGCATACACAAATTTTCACTTGTCTTATATGGCAAGGTGAGCGTTGCTATTTAAGCCAAAATCGCAAGTTTTACCTAATCGGCACGACATATATATATATATTTATATATATATATATATATATTATATATATACACATATATATATTTGAACGTTTCCTGCCTTTGCTCAGCCACCGCGTTTCCAAACGTACCACTGACTTTGCTTTTTTTGTTTACGTTACATAAACCTATAAAATATTATGTTTATTTAGCCGAACCGAACGTGACCTGACTTAAGACTAATAGTGTTTTAAGGTTGCAGGAAACGTTAAGAAATTTAGGTTACTAATCTGGGTAGTTGGATGAGGATAAGTCGCCTAGTTCCGTCACCTGCAAGGAGAAAGAATAACTAGCGCTGTATTTAACGAAGTTGTTTCCGAGTTAAAATGAAACTGCAAGGGATTCTTGCAAGAAATAACCATCTCTGAGTGGCAGCTTAAATTAATATGCAAAGGAACTCCCAGGGTGTGAAGTGTTTGGTGTGTCTCATTGTTGGTCTGGTGAGACGATGGTCTTTCTACCATTGTAAATGGTAGAAAGACCATCGTTTTTTACCATTCTAAATGGAAGAATGTAGCAAGGACTGCAATTGCAAAGAGTTGGAGAGAGAGCGAGAGCGTTCTCCTATACGTGAAGACGTGGAATAACTAAGCTTCTCAAAGACAGACACACTGAAGCACGAAAGAAAACTTTATAGGAAAATGGGGAACATCAAGAACAAATTGATTGTATCATATAAAATCGAGGAGAGACAGAGGAAGCAGAAAGGCGTAAATGTAACCAAAAGAAATCCCAAACACTTCTCGTATACAAAACCCAGGGTCAGAACCTTATTCAGTATAGGGCTTTTCTTTACAGATAAAAAATACACTTCGTGTTCAGTGAACCAGCCATCAGTTTACAGATCGACGACCCAAATAAATTTTCAAGAAAGAGTCGATATCTCCAGAGTTTCTGATGTAGCTCTACTCTCAATTGACCTTGAAGAAGCCATTGACAGCATGCCCATGCATTCTGCCCCAAACCCAGAATCCTTGCACTCCGATGTCATTAAAAAATTGCAAGAAACCACTATTTAGGGCGTTTAGAGGAGGAGCCTGGACACAGGTGTCATCCCACAGTCGGTATAAACCACAGATATTACTCCACTCCACAAAATTGGCAGTAAGGCAATCACGAACTATAGACCAATATACAACCCGGACATAGAAAACCTTACGACGACGTTTCGGTCCGACTTGGACCATTTACAAAGTAAGCTTTTTCTCTTTCTTGTGTGCGGGTTATTTGTGTATTGTTCCAGTCACGGTATTGTGCCTTTTTGTTCTTTATAGACCAATAGCACTACTTTCACGTACGTATTGTGAAAATCTTTGAATAGGTCCTAAGAAGCAAGATTGCTAATCACATGGAATCACAACAATTGCACAACCCTTGGTAGACCATTGCCACATGGTTTTGGATGCGCTGGAAGACTAGCCTGATGCTGATGTAGTGGACATTGAAAAATCCTTCGGCAAGTGCGATCATGGTGCAATAGCACGCAAAATGCGTGTAAGAGGAATAATGGGAAAAGTGCAAAAATGAATATTTAGCTTCTTGACAAATAGAACCCAGAGAGTAGGTAAACAGAATGATATGTAAACTGACATAATGCAAAGTTATGTTTCTCAAGGCATAGTACTCGTCCCACCCATGTTCCTCATTTTTATATCCGACATAGACAATCATCTTTTGCTGTTGATATCAACTGTGGGATTGGCATCTGTCGCAGATACAGCATATCTTCAAGCGAATATAAATCAAATCTTCCTTTGGGCTTCAGACAATAGTATGATGTTCAATGGGGACAAATTTCAGTTGTTCTTCTATGGAACAAGGGAGAAACTATAAACTGGAACAGAGTACAGGACAAACTCAATTCATTCGGTAGAGCGAAAGTTCCATGTGCGAAACTTGGGAGTGGTGATGTCAGAGGATTTCACATCCAAGGATCACAACAATGTTGTTTATGCTACCGGAAAGAAAATAATAGGCTGGATAATTAGAACGTTCAAAACAAGAGATGCTGAGCTAATGATCACACTAAGTCACGTGTTCTCGCTGGGCTGAAATACTGCTGTATACTAACGGCTACCTTCATGGTAGGCTAGATTGTTATGCTAGAAATGTACAGAGAATTTTCATTGCCCGTATGCGTTCAGTCAGTCATCTGAACTACTGGGAACATTAAAGTCCCTTGAACTGTACTTCTTGAAACGTAGTCAAGAAGGGTATATCATAATATACACCAGGATAAACCTGGAGGGACTGTTCCCAAGTCTGCACACTGAAATCACTCAGGAAATCCAGCGAGATACTTGCAGACAGTGTAGAGTACCTCCAGTAAAATGCAGGGGCGCAACGAGTACACTAAGAGATATAACTCAGTAAGTGTCAGAGGTCCCCGACTTTTCAACGCCCTTCGTTCATAAGGAGAAACACCAGCAAGCCTCTGGCTGTCTTTAAAGCGGTAATTTGAATAGTTTCTCAAGTCAGTTCCTGACCAGCTGGGCTGTGGTTCGTACACTGGATTGCGTGTGGCCAGCAGCAACAACCTAGTCGATCAGGCCAGCAACAAGGAGGTTTGATCTGAGATCGGGTCCCCGGGGCGATGATCCCCGTAAGCGAAGTAAAGTATTGTTATCTTGGTTCACTTGCGTTCTCTTATTCTTCCTTTATCCAGTTCGTCTCTCTCGCTCCCTCATCTTTCCCCATTCCTTCTGTTTCCGCCTTCCCCACTACTACCACCACCACCACCACCACCACCACCACCACCACTAACACCACCACCACTCTGGGAACACCGAGGTTAAGTGCTGTGGATTTAATGTAACACGAAATATGTCTCGGTCGTTTAACATGATGGAGAAAGAGTCATTGTTGGAGGTTTTTGATGGAGAATGTCGAGGCTTTACCAGATATGAGCGTTATTGAGATGGAGGTAACAGTAGTGGAGGTTGTAGGGGGGGGGGTAGAGTGGTGCTGGTGGTGTGTCGACAGCAAGTGTTGCAGAGCTGGGTTTCATGATTGTTGTTGGCGTTGTGATTGTGGTTGTAATTGTGGTTGGATTTCGTGATGCTAATAATGGTTCTAAGTCATTTCCCTCCTGTTAATTTGACTCCCGGTAATTTAACTCCCAGTAATTTGACCCTCGGTAATTTGAATACCAGCTATTTGATTTCCGGTAATTTAACTCCCAGTAATTTGACTCCCGGTAATTTAACTCCCAGTAAAGCGGCGTACAGCAGAAGTGTGTGGTTACAGGAAAGTGGGTGAAGGAGGGAAGAAGAGCGATTGGTGGAGAGAGAAAAAGTTAGCATAAGAGAGTGAAGGAATGTAAAAGGAGAGTAAATGAGAGAGTGGGGGAGATGCTATCAACAAATTTTGCTGAGAATAAGAAAAAGTTTTGGAGTAAAATTAATAAGTTAAGAAAGCCGAGGGAATTCATGGATTTGACAGTTAAAAATAAGAGAGGAGAGTTATTAGATGGAAAGTTGGAAGTATCGGGAAGATGAAGGGAATATTTTGAGGAACTGTTAAATGGTGTTGAAGATAGGGAAGCTGTGATTTCGTGCATTAGGTAGGGAGGTATAACATCTTGTAGAAGTGAGGATGAGCCAGTTGTGAGTGTGGGTAAGGTGCGTGAGGCAGTGGGTAGAATGAAAGGGGGTAAAGCAGCTGGGATTGATGAGATGAAGACAGAAATGTTAAAAGCAGGTGGGGATATAGTTTTGGAATGGTTGGTTATTTTATTTAATAAATGTATGGAAAAAAGTAAGGTACGTACCTAGGGAGTGGCAGAGAGTGTGCATAGTTCCTTTGTATAAAGGCAAATGGGACAAAAGAGAGTAAATATTATAGGGGAATAAGCCTGTTGAGTATACCTGGTAAAGTGTATGGTAGAGTTATTATTGAAAGACTTAAGAATAAGATGGAGAGCAGGATCGCAGATGAACAAGGAGGCTTTAGGAAGGGTACGGTGTGTGTAGACCAAGAGTTTACAGTGAAGCACTATATATATATATATATATATATATATATATATATATATATATATATATATATATATATATATATACACATATAAGAACATAAGAATGGAGGAACACTGCAGAAGGCCTACTGGCCCATACAAGGCAAGTCCATATCAAAACCACCACTACCTAAGAATTTATCCCCGTACTCACGACACCAATCAAACCCAATCAAATGTATATCTGGATTTGGAAAAGGCATATGATAAAGTGGATAGGGGCCAATGTGGCAGATGTTGCAAATGTATGGAATAGGCGATAGGTAACTGAAAACAGTTAAGAGTTTTTACGAGGATAGTGAGGCTCAGTATGTGGGAGAGAGGGAAATTATTTCCCAGTAAAAGTATACCTTAGACAAGGATGAGTGATGTTTCAATATATTTATAGATGGGGTTGTAAGATAAGTGAATGATCGGGTGTTGGCAAGAGGTGTGGGATCAAGAGAGAAAGAATCTAACACAAAGTGGAAGTTGTCGCAGTTGCTTTTTGCTGATAACACTGTGCTTTTGGGAGATTCTCAAGAGAAGTTGCAGAGGTTGGTGAACGAGTTTGGAAAGGGTAAGTAAAAGAATGAAATTAAAAGTGAATGTAGGAAATAGCAAGCTGATGAAGATAAAATCTTTAGGTAATGGGAGGGGGTATGAAGGAAGTGAATGTATTCAGATATTTGGGAGTGGACTTATCAGCAGAAGGGTCTATGACAGACGAGGTGAATCATAGAATTGATGAGGGAAAAACCGAATAAAGCACCGAGGAGTCTGTAGAGACAAAGAACGTTATCCATGCAAATAAAGAGGGAAATGTTTGAGAGTGTAGTGGTACCAATGCTCTTATATGGGTGTGAAGCATGGGTGGTGAATGTTGCAACAAGGAGAAGGCTGGAGGCAGTAAAGATGTGTCTGATGGTAATGTGCAGTGTGAATATAATGCAGAGAATCCGTATTGTATTCCTCTGCCAGGGGGCAGAGGAAGGGTTGTTGAGGTGGTTCGGACATTTAGAGAGGATGGAACAAAATAGAATGACTTGGGGGGGGGGATATTAATCTGTAGTGGAAAGAAGGTGGGGTAGGGGCGTCCTAGGAAAGGTTTTAGGGAGGGAGTGAAGGAGGTTTTGTGTGCGAGGGGCTTGGACTTCCAGCAAGCGTGCTTAAGCATGTTCGATAGGAGTGGAGACGAGTGGTTTATTATGACTTGACGTCAGCAAAGTAACATTTATGAAGGGTTTCGGTGAAACCGGTTAGCCGGACTTGAGTCTTGGAGGTGGAAAGTACAGTGCCTGCGCTCTGAAGGAGGGGTGTTGATATGTTGCAGTTTTTTTTAACTGTATTGTAAGCATGCCTCTGGCAAGGCAGTGATAGAATGAATGATGATGAAAGTGTTTCTTTTTTTCGGGTCACCTTACCTTGGAGGGAAACGGCCGATGTGTTAATTAAAAAAAATTAACTTTTAGTAATTTAACTCCCGATAATTTAACTCCCGGTAATTTGACTCCCGGTAATTTAACTCTCAGTAATTTGACTCCCGGTAATTTGACTGACTGTACTGCCATTCCTAATATACAAAAAAATATAGTTTTAGTTAAAAATATAGATTTTTTTTTAAATTCAATCCAGCTTAATATAACCTAACTTGACGTAGAAAGATCTAACCAACCCTGACCTATCTTAACATAGCCTAACTTCTAGCCTAAGCTGTATTGTCAGTGTCAGTCATACTGACCTTACCTAACAGAATATATTTTAGGTGTGCTGAGTTGATAAGTGTGCTTGACCTTCAGAGTGATAGATGTGTTTCAGAGAGCCCTGCTGACGTGCTGAGTCGCACTCGCAGAGTGAAGTAGTTGAGTGTGGCAGCACTGAAGCTGGGAGGTCTTGAGGTGAGAGCATCATGGTATAAAATGACTCCTTTTGCTCTCTCTCTGAAGCTCTTCAGTCCTTGATGTCCTTGAGGTTCTTGTCACTGTATGTGTTGACCTTTTCATGGTTGCGGAAGTATCTCTCTTTCTCTCTCTCATTTTAGTGATTGGTGGAGACCAATTTCTCACCCTCCCTCCTGTCCCTCCTTTCATTCCTCTTCCTCAGCGTCGGTTTCTTACCCCCTTTCTTCCCTTCCCTTCACTTCTTCCCACTCATTTTTCTTTTTTTCTTTCCTCACTCCTTCGCATTTTAACTCCATTTCTTTTGTCTCAACTTTCCTTCCATATCCTTCCTGGAGCATTCTCCTCCAGCTGCAGACTCGTGGACCAGCATGTTCATCAACAACTGAAAGATACCACTGTCTCTCATCTTTAGTATTGTATGGAGAAGGAGGCTGGACACAGATGTCATCCCAATCACTAGAAAACACTAATATTGTCTCTCTTCACAGAGGTGGTAGTAAAGTAGTTATAAACTATAGGTCACTAGCACACTTCACACATCAAAATCTTTGAACAGATCCAAAGAAGATTGCTGATCACATGGAATCACAGCAGTTGCACAATCCAGGGCAATATGGGTTTAGGGCAGGTCGCTCCTGCCTTTTACAACTGATAGATCATTGAGTCGTGGTCCTCTGTCCACTGGAAAACTAGCTAAATGCTGACGTAGTGTATACTGATTCTGCAAAAGCGTTCGACAGGTGGTGCGGCCATGGTGTGATAACGCACAAAATGATTGCAAAGGGAATAACTGGGAAAAGTGGGCAGACGAATACTTAATTTCTTAAATTGAACACTCACTGTACCAGTGAAGAGGGTGAAGTTGGAGGCTGCCACAGTGAAAAGCTTTGTTCCTCAAGGCACAGTACTCGCTCCTCTTCTGTTTCTTACTCTTATATCTTCCTTATTCCTCCACCTCCTTCATTATTTATTTTCTCCTTGTTTCTCTTAATTCTCACCCATTCCCAATCTACTTTCTTCTTCCCTCGCATAATACCTCCTTCCTTTCCTATTTACTTCTTATCCCCTTCCCTCCCTGTTTACTTCCTCCTATCCCCTTTCCTCCCTCCTTCACTATATTCTCTCCTTCCCTGCCCATCCTTCACTAGCTAATACACTATCTTGAAGTAAATTCATTTTTTCTGAGGTTAACTTTGCCAGCTCTCCGCCTCGTCAACACCTCCCCGCCCCTCCTCGTCAACACCTCCCCGACCCGCCTTGTCAATACCTCCCCGCCCTTCCTCGTCAACACCTCCCCGACCCGCCTTGTCAACACCTCCCCGCCCCTCCTCAACACCCCTCCCCTCCTCAACACCCCGCCCCTCCTCAACACCCCGCCCCTCCTCAACACCCCGCCCCTCCTCAACACCCCGCCCCTCCTCAACACCCCGCCCCTCCTCAACACCCCGCCCCTCCTCAACACCCCGCCCCTCCTCAACACCCCGCCCCTCCTCGTCAACACCTCCCCACCCCTCCTCGTCATCTACCCGCTACCTCACAGGGCAGCGCTCTAATCTGTCAGCCATTAAGTGCTGCTTGTACAATCATACTGTTAGAGCCTTCGTGGCTGAAGGGTTACAACGCTGAGCCTGTTAATTGCACGCACCACGGTTCGATTCCACGTTCATTTCTCTGTTTATTCACTGCCAGGCATTCATTAAGATGTATGTACTCACCTAGCTGTACTCACCTAGTTGTGGTTGCAGGGGTCGATTCATAGCTCCTGGCCCCGCCTCTTCACTTGCCACTACTGGGTCACTCCCTGCGCCATGTATGTGTGTATACTCACCTAATTGTGGTTGCAGGGGTCGAGACTCAGCTCCTGGCCCCGCCTCTTCACTAATCACTACTGGGTCCTCTCTCTCCCTGCTCCATGAGCTTTATCATACCTCGTCTTAAAGCTATGTATGGTTCCTACCTCCACTACATCACTTGCTAGACTATTCCACTTCCTGACTACTCTATGGCTGAAGAAATACTTCGCAACATCCCTTTGACTCATATGTGTGTGTGTGTGTGTGTGTCTGTGTGTGTGTGTGTCTGTGTGTGTGTGTGTGTGTGTATGTGGATGTGCGAGTGTGAGAATGTGCGTGTATATGAATGTGCGTGTCTGTGAATGTGTGTGCGTGTGTAAATGTTTGTTGTTTGTATATATATATATATATATATATATATATATATATATATATATATATATATATATATATATATATATATATATATATATATAATATATATATATATATATATATATATATATATATATATATATATAATATATATATATATATATATATAATATATATATATATATATATATATATATATATATATATATATATATATATATATATCGTGCCGAATAAGTAAAACTTGCTATTTTGGCTTAAATAGCAACGATCTTCTTGCTGAATAAGACAAGCGAAAATTTGTGTATGCAATAATTTCGCAAAATCATTCTGAACCTAACGAAAAATATTTCATTGTAAACTTATCTAAAATATATTTAGTTGGATTAGGCTAAATTAAATTGCGCTTGTTATAATAAGGTTAGGTAAGTTTTCTAAGGTTCTTTTTGTTCAAAATTATTATTTTTTACATTAGCATAAATGAAAGAAAAATATATCTTTAAACGTATACGAAAACTTTAGAAGGACTTAATTTTAAATGAGTTCTTGCTAAGTGACCAATTTTAATTTTACCTATTCGGCACGACAATATATATATATATATATATATATATATATATATATATATATATATATATATATATATATATATATATATATATATATATATAACTCTGACCCCTCACAATAACATGAAACCTAAGAATTTAAAAGTTACTTTTTTTCAATTTTTTTTAAGTCAGTTTGGCTTGTTGAGAGAAAGTGCCTGTAAGGCAGATATGTTTCCATTGTTGTAGAGGAACCTGCAACTCAATGTTTCCCACATTATTTATTTTGTTATTTAAGAATAAACTTTTTTGTTTTTGCATTGTTACTGACAACATCGGCTATTATTAAGTGTAAACGATACAGGGTAGATGTCATGGTTGGGTCATGTTGTAAATGGCATGTCCACTTTCATACCAGTGTCCGGTACAGCATGTTGGGTGCACTAGATAGCATGTCAGGTGCACCAGACACCACTGCTGACCTTGCTACTGGCAAGTCACAGTCGCTCTAGCTCAAGAAGTATCCCTTCGATCACCGTCGGGGAGGGAAATCTATTACCTACATACCAGCGCCTCTACTCTTTCACGATGCTTGGCCATCGTGTAAAGATCAAACCTTCAAGTGGGGTTATCAATGACTCCACAAAACTTGCCCTAGCTGTTGCTGTAAAGACCTGTTTACAGTTTAAATTTACAGCGATTCACTTGTTGAAAGACTCCTTTATTGTCGTCTGCACAGACAATAATGAGGCTTCCAAACTCCTGGACGACGCATCAGTAAAGACTCAACGACCGGCAATTCACTCTCTCTCCTTCACCATTCCTGCTTGCAAAACGTTCTGAGAGTATTGTTCAGTGTTGACACCTTCATTCAGGGCAGAAGAAATTTAAGAGTTGCATACAGCCAAGAAAACATTTAAGTTTTAAATAAGTGGTAACTCCTCAGAGTCCTGAATATGTACCGTATTTACTGAAGCGAATAAGAGATACATTCTAATATATATACTCTGAAAGTACTAGAAAGTACTGAAATCTGCACACTGCCATGAGAACATTCTTGAGTAAGAGGTACAGGAGAAAGTGTGTAATAAACCCAGTGAAAGGTAGGGGCGCTATAGGCACAATAAGAGAACATTGTACCAACGTCCGTGGTCCAAGAATTATTTAACGTCTTACCAGACGATATCAGGAAACACTGTTGGTACAACTGTAGAAATCTTCAAGAGGAAACTCAACCAATTTCTGCCAGATCAACCTGGCTGTGATGGTATGCGAGTCACAGGCCACCTTACGTCCGGGCTGATCCAGCGGGCTGATTCTTGCACATACGGTGGAAGCTGTTAGGTGGTTGACTCTGAATCTCCGGCATAGATCTCTTGTGACCTTCGTGATATCCATGATGTGAACTTAAGACCATGTCTTTAGTGTTGTCTTGAGGGAGGAGGAAGCTGTAGCATTCCTCACTCTGGCGGATAAAAGGTCCCATCCGCCAATTCTTTTTTTTTTATTAACACATCGGAAGTGTCCCACCGAGGCAAGGTGACCCGAAAAAGAAAAACACTTTCATCATTCATTTCACCACTGTGTTGCCGGAGCCGCGCCTGCACTACAGTTATATATTCTTAATATTCTCATTATTATGTTATCTCTTGATTTTTCGTTTTATCTTTAATTCTCTATGTTAATGATTTGTTTGTCTCTTCAGCACAGCAGATAACAAGTTCTTTAAAAGTTTTTTAAATAACTTAAAATTATTGGCATTTTTTTAAAGATAGTTTGTGTTTTATCACAGTTGTGTACATAGCTGTGAGGGTTGTAGCCTGGGAGTGAGGGAAGGCTTGTAGTCATGTACTAAACATGTGTTGTACCCACGACAGGTTCTGAGGAGTTCCTCGACACTCGCAAGGGACGCACCAGCAGCACCAGTGAGTGCCATCGTAGACGATCATGGTCAGGACTCTCAGACGAGGAGAAGAAGAGAGCCAGACATAGAAGGTGAGCCTTTTACCTCTAACTTCTTCTCTTGCCTTTCTCAGTTTTTTTTTCCTAAACCTCCGTCTCTACATCCTACGTCCCTCACCTATTCTGCCTTTTCCTCTGCCTCCTCATGATCGTCAGTTTCACTTTATTTTATCTTTCTCAACCAATTTTTTCACACTACGTTCGTCTCTCTCTCTCTCTCTCTCTCTCTCTCTCTCTCTCTCTCTCTCTCTCTCTCTCTCTCTCTCTCTCTCATTGTGTCTCCCTTCCTCCCTCTCTCTCTCTCCCTCTCTCATATTGCCTAAGCACTGTTGCTGGTCATATTTAGTTTCAGGTATTGAACCTGTTTCTATTTTTTTAACTAATGAAGAATCTTTGCTTTTTGTGTGTGTGTATGTGTGTGTATTTTTGAGTGTGCCTTTACCAGCTGTGTCAATAAATTACTTATATGTATTCTGCAGTTCTTTACGTCTATAGCAACCAGATTCTTTATAAGCTTGGTCTCACAATATTGTCTTCTGCCTTGAGCTTTGTTTTTTTTTATGTTCATGTTTAGGTGAACGTGTATATGTACTGTTGAACGCTATACATAGGGCTGAACGTGTGTACCTAGGGCTGAATGTGTATACATAAAGTTGAGCGTGTATACACGGTTTAACGTGTATACATAATCTTTAACGTGTATACATGGGACTGGACAAACCTGTATACATTTGAACGTGTAAACATAGGATTGAGCACCTGTACATACAGTTGAACGTGTATACATGTAGGTGAACGTGTGTACATGTGACTGGACGTGTATATATACATTTGAACGTGTATACGTACAGGTGAACATGTATACTTACAATTAAACATGTATACACACACACACACACACACTATATATATATATATATATATATATATATATATATATATATATATATATATATATATATATATATATATATATATATATGCCGATATGCTGGGCCGAATAGGTAAAACTTGCTATTTTGGCATAAATAGCAACGCTCTTCTTGCCGAATAAGGCAAACGAAAATTTGTATATGCAATAATTTCGCAAAAATTGTTCTGAACGTAACGAAAAAATATATTTCATTGTGTGTATTTATTATTAAATTATTGTAAACTTGTATAAAACATTTAGTTGGATTAGGCTAAATTAAATTACGCTTGTTATAATAAGGTTAGGTAAGTTTTCTAAGGTTCTTTTGGTACAAAATTATTAATTTTTACATTAACATAAATGAAAAAAAATATATCTTTAAACGTATATGAGAATTTTTTTAGAAAGGACTTAATTTTAAATGAGTTCTTGCTAATTGACCAGTCTTACCTATTCTGCACGACATATTTACACATACATTTGTATGTGTATATATGTAAACATACATTTGTATGTGTATACAAGCAGGTGAACGTGTGTACATACGATTGAATGTGTATACATAGTTGAACATGTATTCTTAGCTGAAAGGGTATACACAGAGTTGAACATGTATACATATTCCGACATGTATATCTTATTATCACATTCTCTGTCCATACCTCGGGCTCTTGTTTTGTGTGTTGAGAGTTGTGAATAAAATCTTGACTATTGTTTTTGTTTCTAAGGTAAGTTATTGTTAGTTTTTTACTTATAGTTTGTGTTGCGAGTCGCCAGTTGAGACGAAATTTGTTCTTAAAGCTTTTTGCCATTGTTATATAGTGTAATGATGTGTTGGTAACACTGTGGATGAGTGGGGCATCCGTGGTGTTGTGTTGGTAACGCTGTTGATGTGTGGGGCATCCGTGTTGTTGTGTTGGTAATGCTGTTGATGAGTGGGGCATCCGTGGTGTTGTGTTGGTAACGCTGTTGATGAGTGGGGGATCCGTTGTGTTGTGTTGGTAACGCTGTTGATGTGTGGGGCATCCGTGTTGTGTTGGTAACGCTGTTGATGAGTGGGGCATCTGTGTTGTTGTGTTGGTAATGCTGTTGATGAGTGGGGCATCCGTGGTGTTGTGTTGGTAACGCTGTTGATGTGTGGGGCATCCGTGGTGTTGTGTTGGTAACGCTGTTAATGAGTGGGGCATCCGTGTTGTGTTAATAACGCTGTGTTGTTGTCTTGGTAACACTGAGTTGTGTTGGCAAAGCTGGGGATGAGCAGGGCACTCTTCTCGTTGTGTTGGCAACATTGTGGTGCTGTGATTGTAATGTGGGTAAGCGAAGCACTTTCCTTGTGTTGGCAATACTGTGGTGTTATGTTGGTAATAATGTGGATAAGTTGATGCCCCAAAGGTCACTTCTGCCATCGTCACTGTTTTCATCGTCACAGTAAACACTGGTAAACACCAGCCACAGTAAACACTGGTAAACACCAGTCACAGCTTTCCCATCATTTGTGCATAATAACAGTAAACATAAATTAGTATGTAGGGAAGAGGAAACCCGTGTTAGGACTTTGGCGTCACCAGTTTGTAAACTGTTGCGTCACCAGTTTGTAAACTGTTGCGTCACCAGTTTGTAAACTGTTGCGTCACCAGTGTGTAAACTGTTGCATCATCAGTGTGTAAACTGTTGCATCATCAGTGTGTAAACTGTTGGTGTCACCAGTGTGTAAACTGTTGGTGTCACCAGTGTGTAAACTGTTGATGTCACCAGTGTGTAAACTGTTGGTGTCACCAGTGTGTAAACTGTTGGTGTCACCAGTGTGTCCAGTGTGTAAACTGTTGGTGTCACCAGTGTGTAAACTGTTGCGTCACCAGTGTGTAAACTGTTGGTGTCACCAGTGTGTAAACTGTTGGTGTCACCAGTGTGTAAACTGTTGGTGTCACCAGTGTGTAAACTGTTGGTGTCACCAGTGTGTAAACTGTTGCGTCACCAGTGTGTAAACTGTTGGTGTCACCAGTGTGTAAACTGTTGGTGTCACCAGTGTGTAAACTGTTGGTGTCACCAGTGTGTAAACTGTTGGTGTCACCAGTGTGTAAACTGTTGGTGTCACCAGTGTGTAAACTGTTGCGTCACCAGTGTGTAAACTGTTGGTGTCACCAGTGTGTAAACTGTTGCGTCACCAGTGTGTAAACTGTTGGTGTCACCAGTGTGTAAACTGTTGCGTCACCAGTGTGTAAACTGTTGCGTCACCAGTGTGTAAACTGTTGGTGTCACCAGTGTGTAAACTGTTGGTGTCACCAGTGTGTAAACTGTTGGTGTCACCAGTGTGTAAACTGTTGCGTCACCAGTGTGTAAACTGTTGGTGTCACCAGTGTGTAAACTGTTGGTGTCATCAGTGTGTAAACTGTTGGTGTCACCAGTGTGTAAACTGTTGGTGTCACCAGTGTGTAAACTGTTGGTGTCACCAGTGTGTAAACTGTTGGTGTCACCAGTGTGTAAACTGTTGCGTCACCAGTGTGTAAACTGTTGCGTCACCAGTGTGTAAACTCTTGGCATAACCAGTGTTGATGGAATGTCATTGTTCATAAGAGCAGGGTACAAAAACATTTATTTGTTCATAAGACCAGGGTACAAAAACATTTATTTGTTCATAAGAGCAGGGTACAAAAACATTTATTTGTTCATAAGAGCAGGGTACAAAAACATTTATTTGTTCATAAGAGCAGGGTACAAAAACATTTATTTGTTCATAAGAGCAGGGTACAAAAACATTTATTTGTTCATAAGAGCAGGGTACTGTGTTTTCCCTGCCATATTCCGTCACACAGGATGGGTTCCATGCATAATGTTAGAAATGTGACTAAATACTTGACCAGGCAAGCATCAGACGAGCTTGACCCATGGCCGGGCTATTGGAGTACAACAACCCTCAGAACTCATCAAAGTTATATTTCCTCCAGCCAATTAGTGTATAGGCTGTGAGGTAGTATGTTGTTGCCTCTGGCATGTTGTAGGCCTTAAACACATTCCTGAGTCATATTGGCCACCTCCGAGCCTTCACCAGCTTACCACACAACATTATACACAACACTGTGGTTTTTTTACAATGAGAAGCTTCAGGTGATCCCATTCATGATTCTAGTGCACTCTGGTGCACCAAGGATGGTCATCATGGCCGTGCTCAGGATTACTTCTGGTTTATTCATTTTAATTAAGCAGTTGGGAGCGGCAAGAGGGGGAGGGGGAGGAGGGTCTAGCGGTGGGGGGAGGTGTTGTTACACGCTTTTAGTATCATAATTATAAATTAATTAGCCTTAATTTGACGCAGAGTGTTTCCCACCATGGTTAAACATGTTAATGTTATGGTGTTGGTGGTGATGTGGGGGTTGGAGTGGGCGTGGGTGAGGGTGGGGGTGGTGATGGGGGGTGTTGGTGGTGTGGGTGATGGTGTTTTGGGTTTAATGTGGGTTGTAGGTGATGGTTATGGTGTAGGAAACAGGGGTCTCCAAACTTTTCACTACGAGTGTTACATCGTATATTTTACACATTCTCGAGGGCCAAAGAAACAAAATCAATCTTATAAATATAAATGAATGATTAAAATTTAAATGAACAAGTTTTGGGGGGATACTTTTTTATGATGATGATGATAAGAATCAGAGAAAGAGAAATGTGACAATTACGAATAAAGAATACTTTGCTTACACTGAGAAGTGGTATATAATGTATTAAAATGTCAAACATAAGCCAGTTCAGTTACTGAACTGCAGATGAGAAAAGCTGACACAAGATTAATTTGCACAAGATTAATGGGAATTATGGAACTGGTTTTCTAATTTCAAAATATTGCTGAACTGAGGTTTCAGGCTTGAGGAGCCAGTTATTAGAATGAAGTTCAAATGCTCATCAGATAAATTTGTGCGATATTTGGACTTGACATAATTCATTTTTTAATATGTTTATTCACAAAGTTACGTTGTATCAAAAGTTGGTACGAATCCACAAGCAAATCACTTGAAATTTGGAAACTGTTCAGGCTGTAAAGATTTATAAAATTGAATCAGATTTCCTTCTTTATACTTTTCTTTCAGCATATCATCTGATTGGAGATCAATAATTTACATTTTAAACTGACTTGGGAGTGTTTCAACACTGCAGTCAAATGGATTTTGAAACAGCTTTATTTCATCTGTTTTTCTATCAAGATCATAAAATCGTTTCTGAAATTGTTTTTGCAAGTCATTAATGATTTCTGTTGCAAATGAAGAAGGAAATTCTGCCTCTTCATGAAATTTTTGACAACATGGGAAACGCACTTGTCCTTCAAATAGCATCAATTTTGCCCTGAATGTATTGAAATGCGTGAATAGATCACAAATCAAATTTGTTTCATCTTGCAACTTCAGATTCAATTTATTCATATGGCTTGTCACGTCTGCAAAAATGCCAATTTGCAAAGCCAGTCAGCGTTTGATAAATGTGGTTCGGGTTGAACCAATTTCCTTTTTGAGCTGAAAGAACCATGATAGACCCTTTCCGTAACTAAGTCAACGAACCCAGAATCAGTTTCTTTGAGAAAATCACGAAACTGGCGATGATTAAGCCCGTTAGATCGAATGAGATTCACTGTTGAAACATGTTTCACAACGCAAGACATATCCACTTATTTTCCTCACAATGCTTGCTGATAGATAACGCAGTCCAGAAACATGGACTTCAAGAATCTACCATCCTCACAAGCATTTGTGACTTATCCAACCAAACCTTTCTTCACCTCGTACATGTTCTTTCCTCCGTCAGAGGTCTTTCCCGGTTCCTGTGCTGTGCTTTCTATGCATTGATGCTAATTCCTGTGTGACGGATGTATACTAGAAGTTGTGAGGTGTCACTCACATCATTCGATTCATCAAGTGCAATAGAATAAAACTGAAAATTTCGTGCTTTGTCTGCAATTTGATAAAATATACTGCTTTCTATATTCTGAATTCTACGAGTGACAGTATTTGGCGTAAGACTGAGCATTTTGAACAGATTTGCTTTTCCTGGGCATAACTCTCCCACTGCTTCCATCATACACTCTTTGATCAACCTTGTTGGGAAAATAACTTGCGTTGCATTAATTCAGATTTTTCCGAACTCTGTGTTCCTGTGAATTGGGAATAACTTAGTTAGGTCTCATAGTGCCAACGTACATTGTACTCCTTCAAAACTGCAACAGTTTCGTGACATACGACACACAAGACTTTATCACCTGCTGGTACACAAGCAGAGGACACACTGGTGAAGAGATATTAGAGGTACAGAGCAGCACAGATAATACAATCAGTGAAGCAAAATAGTGCACATGAAGATATATTCAGGGAGAGAGAGGCAGCAACATAGTGAAGCACAAGAAATATGCTCAGGGATGATAGACAGGGAGAGTAAAGAAAAAAAAGTCACTAGACTAAGTTGAGACTTCAGCATTAAAATGTAAAAGAGAAGGAATATGTAAATTATGCCAGGGGAATTTACATATGTTGTATGGTAGATGTAAATATCCACACGTCAAAAAGTGTTCCAATATGCTGAGAAAAGGATTGTATTGTTTTTGTAAAAAGTGCAAATATTTTCACCCGAGATGTGTCCGCCATTATTTGCGACCAGGAAATGTTATGATCTATGTTACCAGAAGTTCTACATGAAGACGACCCTGTTATGATCTATGTTACCAGAAGTTCCACATCAAGACGACCCTGTTATGATCTATGTTACCAGAAGTTCCACATGAAGACGACCCTGTTATGATCTATGTTACCAGAAGTTCCACATGAAGAGGACCCAGTGAGGAGCAGGGGTGCGGTGGGGACAATACGGGAGCACTGTATTAACATCCGGGGTCCCAGACTATTCAACATCTTACCAGAAGATATTCGAAACATCGCTGGAACCAGTGTAGAAGCCTTCAAGAGGAAACTGGACAAGTATCTTCATCGGGTGCCAAATCAACCAGGCTGTGATGGATATGTGGGGCAGCGGGCCTCCAGCAGCAACAGCCTGGTTGACCAGGCAAGCACCAGACGAGCCTGGCCCATGGCCGGGCTCAGAGAAACTCTTCAAAGGTATATCAAAGTATCAAAAATACATGCAATGAAACGGGAGACATTGTACTATATAATTTTGTAGAGGAAGAAATAAATCTAATTTGAGAACTGTGTGCAGAATTGGACCATTAATCACAGGAGCTTCATACACTGATGATGAATAAGAAATGGGCAAAATTTTAAAAGACCAATATGAATCAGTATTCAGGGATCCATTAAACGAAAGTTGGGTGGAGAATGCACAATTTTTTACCTCTGAAGGCCACACAGATCACATAACTGACATAAGCACAAATTCTGAAGAATTGGAAAAAGAAACAGAAAGCAAGTCCTCATGCAAAACCTGGAATGCATTCGTGGAATTCCTTATTTATAAAGAAGTATAAAATACCATTAGCACGAGCATTCAGTATTCTTTGGTGACAGTGGTGGTGTGGATGACGCTCTCTCATATTGTTCATTAGATAGAATGTGTGTATATACTTACCTATTTGTTGTTGCAGGGGTCGTGTCACAGCTCCTGGCCCCGCCTATTCGCTGTGCCTGTGTGTGTGTGTACTCACCTATTTGTACTCACCTATTTGTGGTTGCAGGGGTCGATTCATAGCTCCTGACCCCGCCTCTTCACTGATTGCTACTAGGTCCTCTCTCTCCCTGCTCCATGAGCTTTATCAAACCTCGTCTTAAAACTATGTATGGTTCCTGCCTCCACTACGTCACTTTCTAGGCTATTCCACTTCCTGACAACTCTATGACTGAAGAAATACTTCCTAACATCCCTTTGACTCATAGGAGTCTTCAACTTCCAATTCTGACCCCTTGTTTCTGTGTCCCCTCTCTGGAACATCTTGTCTCTGTCCACCTTATCTATTCCTCGCAGTATTTTATATGTCGTTATCATGTCTCCCCTAACCCTCCTGTCCTCTAGTGTCGTCAGGCCGATTTCCCTTAACCTTTCTTTGTAGGACAATCCCCTTAGCTCTGGGACTAGTCTTGTTGCAAACCTTTGCACTTTCTCTAATTTCTTGACGTGCTTGACCAGGTGTGGGTTCCAAACTGGTGCTGCATACTCCAGTATGGGCCTGACGTATATGGTGTACAGCGTCTTGAACGATTCCTTAGTGAGGTATTGGAACGCTATTCTTACGTTTGCCAGCCGCCCGTATGCTGCAGCAGTTATCTGATTAATGTGTGCCTCAGGAGATGTGCTCGGTATTATACTCACCCCAAGATCTTTTTTCTTGAGTGAGGTTTGCAGTCTTTGGCCACCTAGACTATACTCTGTCTGCGGTCTTCTTTGCCCTTCCCCGATCTTCATGTGTGTGTGTATTTTCTACCACCTACACTTACAACACAGACAAGGGAGGTCGATGAGGATTTTTAAATTAGCTCAAGCGTCACTTCCTCCTTCATCCATGTTCTCGTCTTCACATTCATCCATCCATGGATCCTCCATCCGCCAATGACTGGAGAAATCATTTGTTCTCAACATTTCAACGGAGAATCGACATTTTTTGATTGCCTAAAATTTAATTAATCGTCACAATTAGTGAATTACAAAGCCTGCGCTCGTGCCTCCCAAATTTCATTAATGGTTTTTAATTCATAAAGTACATATCGTGCCCTGATACTGTACTGTTGTGTGTTATAGGTGATGTAGAGAGAGAGGAGGGAAGAGAGAGAGGGGAAGAGAGAGAGAGAGTGGAAGAGAGAGAGGGAAGAGAGAGAGAGGGGAAGAGAGAGAGAGAGAGGGGAAGAGAGAGAGAGAGAGGGGAAGAGAGAGAGAGGGGAAGAGAGAGAGAGAGGAGGAAGAGAGAGAGAGAGAGAGGAAGAGAGAGAGAGAGGAGAGAGAGAGAGAGAGGAAGAGAGGAGAGGAGAGAGAGAGAGAGAGAGAGAGAGAGAGAGAGAGAGAGAGAGAGAGAGAGAGTGGTAGGTAGGTACATAGATGGAAAAGCCTCATCATAAATATATGGTTTAGTATCCAATATTCCTGTATAACTAGATTACATTATACCAATATTCCTGTATAACTATATTTCATTATACCAATATTCCTGTATAACTAGACTACATTATACCAATATTCCTGTATAACTAGATTACATTATACCAATATTCCTAAACAGACTACATTATACATATCGTATAACTATATTTCATTATACCAATATTCCTGTATAACTAGACTACATTATACCAATATTCCTGTATAACTAGATTACATTATACCAATATTCCTGTATAACTAGACTACATTATACCAATATTCCTGTATAACTAGACTACATTATACCAATATTCCTGTATAACTAAACTACATTATACCAATATTCCTGGCTAGCAGCTTGGTGATATTTGTTTGCAGGAGTTGACCTCAGCTCCTCACCCAGCATCTCGTTTGTCTTCACCGACATTTACTGACTTGAACTGGCGAGCATAGTCGCATCTATTCTTGAAGAGGGATGTAAATATTGCCTCGGCCATTTTCTGATCCGGGTCATTCCATTAATTTACCCCCGTGAGGCTGAAGACATATTGCCTGTTCTTACTATAAATTTTCTGTGTATTTATCTTCCAACTTCAGTGCCCCTTGTCCCTAGTCTTTCAACTTCAGTGCCCCTTGTCCCTAGTCTTTCAACTTCAGTGCCCCTTGCCCCTAATCTTTCAACTTCAGTTCCCCTTGTCCCTAGTCTTTCAACTTCAGTGCCCCTTGCCCCTAATCTTTCAACGTTCGTGCATCTTTGTTCCTAATCTTTCAACTTTCGTGCACTTCTATATCTGATCTTTCAACTTTCGTGCACATTCGTCCCTAATCTTTCAACGTTCGTGCACCTTCATCCCTGATCTTTCAACTTTCGTGCACCTTCGTCCCTAATCTCTCAACTTTCGTGCACCTTCGTCCCTAATCTCTCAACTTTCGTGCACCTTCGTCCCTAATCTTTCAACGTTCGTGCACCTTCATCCCTGATCTTTCAACTTTCGTGCACCTTCGTCCCTAATCTTTCAACTTTCGTGCACCTTCGTCCCTAATCTCTCAACTTTCGTGCACCTTCGTCCCTAATCTCTCAACTTTCGTGCACCTTCATCCTAATCTCTCAACTTTCGTGCACCTTCGTCCCTAATCTTTCAACTTTCGTGCACCTTCGTCCCTAATCTCTCAACTTTCGTGCACCTTCGTCCCTAATCTTTCAACTTTCGTGCACCTTCGTCCCTAATCTTTCAACTTTCGTGCACCTTCATCCCTAATCTCTCAACTTTCGTGCACCTTCGTCCCTAATCTCTCAACTTTCGTGCACCTTCGTCCCTAATCTTTCAACTTTCGTGCACCTTCGTCCCTAATCTTTCAACTTTCGTGCACCTTCGTCCCTAATCTTTCAACTTTCGTGCACCTTCGTCCCTAATCTTTCAACTTTCGTGCACCTTCGTCCCTAATCTTTCAACTTTCGTGCACCTTCGTCCCTAATCTTTCAACTTTCGTGCACCTTCATCCCTAATCTTTCAACTTTCGTGCACCTTCATCCCTAATCTTTCAACTTTCGTGCACCTTCCTCCTTGATCTACTCATCAGCAGTGTCTTGTCTGCCTTGTCAACATCTTAGAATTGTAGTGTTTGTAAACGTGTTTTCACCAGTCATCCTCTGCTCTGTGATCGTCAGGTTCATCTCTCTCTCCGATATTTCTTTTTTTTAACCGAAGTGTGTAATAAGCACATAATCCTAAATTAATTGAACTTCAGTAATTGGGCTGTTGACAGTCTGATCGAAGGCGAAGAGAGCGCGCGCGTACGTACACACCAGTACAGATTAAGTAAAGGAAATCAACCTATCGACCCTGTTAGAGAGGAGTTATACGTGAGACATGATTATGACGTATAAGATACACAAAAGAAATGGGCCGCGGCACGGTCCAACACCAGGCCTCCTGGTTGATATAATAATCGGCGCCTTTTCAACATAGTGTGTAAAACTCCTTGGTTTATATATATATATATATATATATATATATATATATATATATATATATATATATATATATATATATATATATATATATATATGGATAGGTGGCTTATTGTGCTACCTACTTACGTACCTACCTACCCGACACATTGGTTAAAAACACGTGAACAAACACTAGGACATATTAGGAAACGTTTCGGTCCTGGGACCTTGATCACTTCTAATATACAGAAGTTAAAATAACAATATGTAAATAGGCATTTTCTAACTAACATGTCCTAGTGTTTGCTCACGTATATTTCTAAACCAACCTAGCTACCAACAGCTAGGTATGTAGACCTATGGGCGAGATGCTCCTACGTATTTAGTCATGTAGATATCAGCTTCGCCTGTGACGCTGTTTTCACTTCTGCTCACTTGTATTGTTTCTCGAATAAAGTGTTATGGGGAATTAAATGTTGCATGTAAGGTATTGGTTCTTGTGTGTGCCCACTGATGCCATTCTTATAAAGGTTCTGAAGCTTCACGTGTGGGGTTGAGAGGCTCTGACTTTATCTCAGCTCCAGTCCTCTTCTTTGAAGGGGTCGTTGTCTTATTCAATTTCAAACCCCCCCCACCCCCTTGGCCTATTCAGACGTTATTGCGTTATTCAGTTGTTTTGCATCTAGTCAGATGTCAGAGTAAAAGGTTCTAGCATTGTTGATTTTTATAGTTGTTTAGTGGTCCTAGTAGTATTGTTTAGTGGTTCTGGTAGCATTGTTTAGTGGTTCTGGTAGTATTGTTTAGTGGTTCTGGTAGTATTGTTTAATGCACTAGTAGTATTGTTTAATGGTTCTTGTAGTATTATTTAATGGTTCTGGTAGTATTGTTTAGTGGTTCTAGTAGTATTGTTTAATGGTTCTAGTAGTATTGTTTAATGGTTCTTGTAGTATTGTTTAGTGGGTTCTAGTATTATTATTTAATGGTTCTAGTAGTATTGTTTAGTGGTTCTAGTAGTAGTCTTCGGTCCTCTAACCTCGTTGATGGATCTTAGCTCTATTAATGAACCCTAACCCTGTGGCCAGTTAAGAGGTTTCAGTTGTTTCTAGGCTTCTAACCGGTGACCGGTTTCGAGGGTTCAGGGGTTTCTAGGCTGCTTCTAACTTTCAAACCCAGCTTAAGGTTTCTTGGTTGACTGCCTGGTCATCCATGCCCACATAACCATAACGTGGTTGATCACTCACTCGCAGAGGTTTCCAAACCTCCCGCTTATTAGAGCTAATCTTGTTTAGTGGTCTTTGCCTTCGTGTTTAGTGGTCTTTGCCTTCCTGTTTAGTGGTCTTTGCCTTCCTGTTTAGTGGTCTTTGCCTTCCTGTTTAGTGCTCTTTGCCTTCCTGTTTAGTGGTCTTAATCCTATTTACATTCTTGCTTTCTTGTCCCGATTGGGACCGCATCTAATTCCAGTTCAGTGATGAGAATCCCATTCACCAATTCCCAAAAGTTTCTCAAGCGAGGCATCAACATCAGTATGAATTGCCATCCGTAGGTAGCGGGAATATCAGAGGCTTTCAAAACCAGAGCGAGGTGCGCTCCTGTGTAAATTATCGTCGCTTCATTTTAGTCAGTGAGTGGAAGGGTTGATTGCTCGTCTCAGAGCAGTGTGAGGGTTATGATGAGATTATGTAGGATATGTTCCCATGTTATGATGAGATTATGTAGGATATGTTCCCATGTTATGATGAGCTTATGTAGGATATGTTCCCATGTTATGATGAGCTTATGTAGGATATGTTCCCATGTTATGATGAGCTTATGTAGGATATGTTCCCATGTTATGATGTATATGCTGTGTTATGTGTATTATTGGCAAGGAAGGTGTGTGTGTGTGTGTGTGTGTGTGTGTGTGTGTGTGTGTGTGTGTGTGCAAAATTATATTTGTAGTCATAGAAGGAGAGTTAGGTTTGTGATGGCCGTCTGTGATATCATATTTGTACAATAGGTCACAATATCGAGGTTGGAACACACAATAACCCTCACTTAGAGGTCAAACTTCAGCTGACATTTGTGTGTGTCCTCGACACACATGAGTTACTTGATAATTTTCCAGGACGGACCGAAATGTCGTCTGAAGTTTAATCTCTAGTCAGAGTTATTGTGATACACACATTTGTAGCCACAGAAGCAGATTTACCACAGGTAAATCATCTGTCATAAAGATTATTTAATGTTCCCAGTTATTGTAGCCAAGCAAGGATTAAATTCTCTGTAGGCCTTGGGCACTCATAATCGTAGGCTCCTAAGCTAGATCTATGGATAAAAAATCCCAGTGTATACAGTGTACAAGTCCCAGTGGGACCTACACATTGTATATAAAGGGGTGTTGGGGAATAGATGGAGAGGTGTATCGAGGAATGAGGTGAAGGTAGGTAGGTATGGTGACAGGTGTGGTGACAGGTATGAAGGTGTGATAGGTGTGGAGACAGGGATGGAGGTGTGGTGACAGGAGTAGAGGTGTGGTGACAGGTGTGGAGGTGTGACAGGTGTGGTGTGGTGACAGGTATAGAGGTGTGGTGTGGTGACAGGTATGGAGGTGTGGCGATAGGTGTGGTGTGGTGACAAGTGTGGAGGTGTGGTGACAGGTGATGCTTGTCATGTCACAGCAATAGTCAGGCTGGTCTGGCAGGCGACAGGCAAGTTTGACCTCAAAGATGACCAACCCTTGACACCAGTCAAAGGTATGTCAGTGGTATGCTGGTGCTTCAGGCCAGGTATATCAGATATGCTTGTGCTTCAGGCCAAGTATATAGAGATATACTGGTTTTTCAGGCAAGGTATATCAGAGATATGCTGGTGTTTCTGGCCAGGTATATCACAGATATACTGGTGTTTCAGGCCAGGTATATCACAGATATACTGGTGTTTCAGACCAGGTATATCAGAGATATGCTGGTGTTTCTGGCCTGGTATATAACAGATATACTGGTGTTTCAGACCAGGTATATCAGAGATATACTGTGTTTCAGACCAGGTATATCACAGATATACTGGTGTTTCAGACCAGGTATATCACAGATATACTGGTGTTTCAGGCCAGGTATATCAGAGATATACTGGTGTTTCAGGCCAGGTATATCAGAGATATACTGGTGTTTCAGGCCAGGTATATCAGAGATATACTGGTGTTTCAGACCAGGTATATCAGGGATATACTGGTGTTTCAGACCAGGTATATCAGGGATATACTGGTGTTTCAGGCAGGTATATCAGAGATATACTGGTGTTTCAGACCAAGGTGATGGAGTTACTTAACTGCTAGTAAAGTGTTGTCATCCCCTCATTACTGGATCACTTAAGAGCCATAATGAGGGGAAATAGGTCGACTTTATGGGTTAATACTGTTTATTCTGGCATTTGTGTGTTCACCCTCCTGCATTTGAGTGGGGGTCGAGTCTCAGGTGCTGGTCCCACCTTCAAGGTTACTTTGACCTTATTGGTTTCCGAACACTTGGGATTGATGTAGTCTTGACGCGGAGTTTGGAGTTTCCTTCCATCACTTCCTCACTCAACTCACTTCCTCACTCAACTGTCTTCCTCACTCAACTGTCTTCCTCACTCAACTGTCTTCCTCACTCAACTGTCTTCCTCACTCAACTCACTTCCTCACTCAACTGTCTTCCTCACTCAACTGTCTTCCTCACTCAACTGTCTTCCTCACTCAACTCTCTTCCTCACTCAACTGTCTTCCTCACTCAACTGTCTTCCTCACTCAACTGTCTTCCTCACTCAACTGTCTTCCTCACTCAACTGTCTTCCTCACTCAACTCTCTTCCTCACTCAACTCTCTTACTTCCTCACTCAACTCTCTTACTTCCTCACTCAACTCTCTTACTTCCTCACTCAACTCTCTTACTTCCTCACTCAACTCTCTTCCTCACTCAACTCACTTCCTCACTCAACTCTCTTACTCACTCAACTCACTTCCTCACTCAACTCACTTCCTCACTCAACTCTCTTCCTCACTCAACTCACTTCCTCACTCAACTCACTTCCTCACTCAACTCACTTCCTCACTCAACTCACTTCCTCACTCAACTCACTTCCTCACTCAACTCGCTCTGCTCACACTTAGTGAGTAAGGTCACATGTCAGGTCACATCTCTTCTTTATAAGTCTTGTTTTATTATTTTTGTTGTTGTTTAATAATGTGAGAAATCACGAAAGCTCTTGGCTTACAATTTTTCACTGTGGCTATATTACATATATATTTATCTAATAAATAAATATTGTGGGTGTATATATATATATATATATATATATATATATATATATATATATATATATATATATATATATATATATATGCAAAAAGATCACAGTAAACAGGTGATATCAAAATATGCAAGACAACCACTATGAAAAATAGAAGAATTCCAAGCGCTTTCGTGACTACTCACATTATCAAGGAACTATAAAAGGAAACATGACAAGAAGGCTTATATAAGGGGCAGAATACACCTCACAGTCACATCACACTAACAAAGACAACACCTCACAGTAGCGTAACATCTCACGACTCTGTGAAGAGGAACATAAGAAAGGACCTGAAACTCTTCCCAAGAATTAAGATTAGTCCAATTTATCATTAAATTCTTCCCAAATTTTATTAATTATAAATGAATCCAATTTATATAAACCAAAAGAAATATTCATATTATAATATGACTGTGAGGTGTATTCTGCCCTTTATAAGCCTTCTTGTCATGTTTCCTTTTATAGTTCCTTGATAATGTGAGTAGTCACGAAAGCGCTTGGAATTCTTCTATTTTTCATAGTGGTTGTCTTGCATATATATATATATATATATATATATATATATATATATATATATATATATATATATATATATATATATATATATATATATATATATATATATATATATATATATATATATATATATATATATATGAGCCTAGCAATTTGCATATGAGCAAAATTATTAACAAATATTATCTCTCAAGTCCACAACAGGATCCGAACCTGCGTACCCTGCATGAAAGTGCACAGTACTGTTTGCACTGTGTACTTTGATGCAGAGTGCGCAGTAAAAGATGAATAGTCATAAACAGTATATTACCTTACGCTTTAGTTATTCAGCTTTCCCCCAGTATCATCCAGGGAAACCAATGAACGTATAATACTTAAATAAAAACATATAATTGGCAGTGGTAAACTGCACAAACATTTACAGCTGCAGGTCCACACTATACGAGCGTTCACCACCAGAAGTGTCCACATTTCTTCACTAGCTGCTCCCACATACCACATAGACGACCAAGACGTCTAGATAAAGAATTAGACACATGTTCAACATCTGGGTATCTTTATTTGTAGACGTATCGCCAACCAGTGACTTTATCAATACAATACAAGCACATAATGCGATGAATGTAGAACTATATACAAAAGATGAGGTAATAATTGCCTCAGCCTTGGAGTTGGTGAAGAGCAGCGTAGTCTTGAAGAATCTGCATCACAGAAACTCCAAGCATCATGCCTGTGCTTCAGAGTCTTCCAGACTACGCTGCTTCAAGGCTGAGGGACTGACTACCTCATCTTTTATATATAGTTCTACCTTCTTCACATTAAGTTCTTGTATTGATAAAGCACTGGATGGCGAAAACGTCTACAAATAAAGATACCCAGATGTTGCACATATGTCTGTCTTTATCTTGTCGGCATTGTATACTATTCATGTAGAACAGGACTCCTAGTTCTTAACAGTACTGTACTCCACACAGCAGCCATGGTGGTCCTCCTGAAGACCACCAGCTGACAACCCCTTCCCTGCTGTTTGGACACTTGTTGAGTCACTCCCTGTTGTACCTTCTCCACACTCCGTTGTACCTTCTCTACACTCCCTGTTGTACCTTCTCTACACTCCATGTTGTACCTTCTCTACACTCCATGTTGTACCTTCTCTACACTCCCTGTTGTACCTTCTCTACACTCCTTGTTGTACCTTCTCTACACTCCCTGTTGTATATTCTCTACACTCCCTGTTGTACCTTCTCTACACTCCCTGTTGTACCTTCTCTACACTCCCTGTTGTACCTTCTCTACACTCCCTGTTGTACCTTCTCTACACTCCCTGTTGTACATTCTCTATACTCCCTGTTGTACATTCTCTACACTCCCTGTTGTACCTTCTCCACACTCCGTTGTACCTTCTCTACACTCCCTGTTGTACCTTCTCTATACTCCCTGTTGTACATTCTCTACATTCCCTGTTGTACCTTCTCCACACTCCCTGTTGTACCTTCTCTACACTCCCTGTTGTACCTTCTCCACACTCCCTGTTGTACCTTCTCCACAATGCCTGTTGTACCTTATCCACACTCCCTGGTACCTTCTCCACACTGCCTGTTGTACCTTCTCCACACTGCCTGTTGTACCTTCTCCACACTCCCTGTTGCACCTTCTCCACACTCCCTGTTGTACCTTCTCCACACTCCCTGGTACCTTCTCCACACTCCCTGTTGTACCTTATCCACACTCCCTGGTACCTTCTCCACACTGCCTGTTGTACCTTCTCCACACTGCCTGTTGTACCTTCTCCACACTCCCTGTTGCACCTTCTCCACACTCCCTGTTGTACATTCTCCACACTCCCTGGTACCTTCTCCACACTCCCTGGTACCTTCTCCACACTCCCTGGTACCTTCTCCACACTCCATGTTGTACCTTCTCCACACTCCCTGGTACCTTCTCCACACTCCCTGTTGTACCTTCTCCACACTCCCTGGTACCTTCTCCACACTCCCTGGTACCTTCTCCACACTCCTTGTTGTACCTTCTCCACACTCCCTGTTGTACCTTCACCACACTCCCTGTTGTACCTTCACCACACTCCCTGTTGTACCTTCTCCACACTCCCTGTTGTACCTTCTCCACACTCCCTGTTGTACCTTCTCCACACTCCCTGTTGTACCTTCTCCACACTCCATGTTGTACCTTCTCCACACTCCCTGTTGTACCTTCTCCACACTCCCTGTTGTACCTTCACCACACTCCCTGTTGTACCTTCTCCACACTCCCTGTTGTACCTTCTCCACACTCCCTGTTGTAACTTCTCCACACTCCCTGTTGTACCTTCTCCACACTCCCTGTTGTACCTTCTCCACACTCCCTGTTGTACCTTCTCCACACTCCCTGTTGTACCTTCTCCACACTCCCTGTTGTACCTTCTCCACACTCCCTGTTGTACCTTCTCCACACTTCCTGTTGTACCTTCTCCACACTCCCTGTTGCACCTTCTCCACACTCCCTGTTGTACCTTCTCCACACTCCCTGTTGTACCTTCTCCACACTCCCTGTTGTACCTTCTCCACACTCCCTGTTGTACCTTCTCCACACTCCCTGTTGTACCTTCTCCACACTCCCTGTTGTACCTTCTCACACTCCCTGTTGACCTTCTCCACACTCCCTGTTGTACCTTCTCCACACTCCCTGTTGTACCTTCTCCACACTCCCTGTTGTACCTTCTCCACACTCCCTGTTGTACCTTCTCCACACTCCCTGTTGACCTTCTCCACACATCCTGTTGTACCTTCTCCACACTCCCTGTTGTACCTTCTCCACACTCCCTGTTGTACCTTCTCCACACTCTCTGTTGTACCTTCTCCACACTCCCTGTTGTACCTTCTCCACACTCCCTGTTGTACCTTCTCCACACTCCCTGTTGTACCTTCTCCACACTCCCTGTTGTACCTTCACCACACTCCCTGGTACCTTCTCCACACTCCCTGTTGTACCTTCTCCACACTCCCTGTTGTACCTTCTCCACACTCCCTGTTGTACCTTCTCTACACTCCCTGTTGTACCTTCACCACACTCCCTGTTGTACCTTCTCCACACTCCCTGTTGTACCTTCTCCACACTCCCTGTTGTACCTTCTCCACACTCCCTGTTGTACCTTCTCCACACTCCCTGTTGTACCTTCACCACACTCCCTGTTGTACCTTCACCACACTCCCTGGTACCTTCTCCACACTCCCTGTTGTACCTTCTCCACACTCCCTGTTGTACCTTCTCCACACTCCCTGTTGTACCTTCTCTACACTCCCTGTTGTACCTTCACCACACTCCCTGGTACCTTCTCGTTCCTCTCTTCTACATCCTAGCCTTATATTTTTTAAATAAATTCTTAATACTGAACAGCAACCCCATCAGGATAATTTTCAGCAGTTACAATATATGAAAAACTTCTAATTCTTCTAAAATGACCTAAATATACTTAAGATTAAAAAAATAGAAAAAGATTTTAAGCCTTAAGTATTACAGTCTCTACATACTGGCGGCTTCGATCGTATCTTACAGCACTCTAGAGTAACCTGGAGGGGTGTGGTTTTCATCCCCTCACTTGACTACACCTGTACAACTCTCATTTAAGTCCCTAAATTCTCATAACTATATTAATTTGCAATGGCGTATCGTATTATGACATTCTTTGGTTGTTTATAGAACAGTTTTGACATGAAAAGTTTACTCTCACGATTCCTACACGCATCAGTAAGGCAGTTTTACCAGATGTAAACATATCTTAACCACACAACATAGAAGCTTTGCTGCTACAGTGAATTGGGCCCAGATTCTCCCTGTAAATATATTTAATTATCTAATTATCATAATTTAATAAACACTTCCTACCATGTTAATCTACTTTAAAATCTTTGTAAATCGAGTTTTTTGTATAGTGCCAGCGTGTTTTTTTTTTTATCAAAAATAAATAGTTGTCTCTCTTGTTTTAAATGTCATGACGTCGGGCCATTAAACTTTTTGTTTTTGGTTTGCCTAGTAGCGCAAAATGTCAGGCAAACGCAATTTGAAGTAAATGACGATTTTTTGTGGGGATGACCCGACCACACTGTCCAGGTTTGTGCAAGGTGTGTAACGATGGTGACTACTGCTGGTGCTGCCTGCTGCTACCTACTGCTGGTGCTGCCTGCTGCTACCTACTGCTGGTGCTGCCTGCTGCTACCTACTGCTGGTGCTGCCTGCTGCTACCTACTGCTGGTGCTGCCTGCTGCTACCTACTGCTGGTGCTGCCTGCTGCTACCTACTGCTGGTGCTGCCTGCTGCTACCTACTGCTTGTGCTGCCTGCTGCTACCTACTGCTGGTGCTGCCTGCTTCTGCCTGCTCTGCTGCCAGTGCTAATTTTACTTTTGCTGCTACATGCCACTACTGTTACCTAGTTCTGTTGGTGTTGCTGGTGTTGATGCTGATGGTGTTGCTGTTGATGGTGTTGCTGTTGCTGCGGCTGCTGCTGTTGTCCCCTCGTTCTCGCCTTGAATATATTATGGCCACATCGATGTTTGACCTGTGGTATAGATGATGCATAATACAAAACGAGGATACAGACAACATTTCGCACAAGATTATGTAAAACAATGTTGTGCAGTGTTCCGTATCGTTATATCTTCACTTCTCACCTTATTGTTGAACCTGTGAGCGAGTGTTTTCCTACAACTGGAGCTCAGTCCTGTGCCTGGCTTAACAAATGTTGGCCTGATTAGCCAGGCTCTTGTTGTTCAGTCTTTGTTGATGCCTTCTCCTCCGCCTCCATACTTACTAATATTCACACTGGTTGTCAAAATTTTGGCAAATATGGAGTTGAGTGACTTCTGTTTGCCCTTACTTATACATTATTATGTAAATTCTCCAATATTAATTAAATTGTGAAGTGGACATGATAGTCATATTTTGAGCCAATAGTGAAAACGATTTTTTATGACCCCCCAAAAAAATCGAACCTAGGACGGGATTGTTCATAAAAGAGTTCCTGATTTAAAACAGGAAAATTGGTCTACAAACCTAAAAGAGGATCGTTCATAAAACAGTTCCTGATTAAAAACAGGAAAATTGGTCAACAAACCTAAAAGAGGATCTTTCATTAAACAGTTCCTGATTAAAACAGGAAAATTGGTCTACAAACTAAACGAGACAGGGAAGAAAAGCTAGGAAACAACTTCCTTGGTATCTATTATACAAATAGCAGGAGTAAAAGAAATAAAATTGTTAAGACTAATTGCATGTGCAAAAAGCATAAATATTATTGCAATAACTGAAACCTGGTTCAATCTTATGATTAGCGACATGCTTGCTGAAGGCCACATGCAGGGCTATAAATTATTCCACACTGATAGAGTGAACAGGAAGAAAGGGCAGTTTTTAGGTAAAATTTACATTGTTGCATCAGACCCGATGTAAAGATGGAAGGAACATACACGGAATCTGTTTTCTGCAGTTTCTTGAAGACCAAGAAAAGATAATATTGAAAGTGATATAAAATACCGACATGTGCAACAGTTGGGTATCTTTATTATTGAAACGTTTCGCCTACACAGTAGGTTTCTTCAGTCAAGAACAGAGGCAGCAGATATAGTAGCGAAGTAATGATGATGTAATCAGTCCAACTCGAAACAGTATTTAAGGTTGATGGACTCTGTATTTGACTGAAGAAGCCTACTGTGTAGGCCAGAGGTTGGCGAACTTTTGTGGGTATTACCACAAAACAAATTTGTGTACAGCGAAATTACCCATTAGACTTGAATCCTCGTCCGTTTTACATTATTGCCAACTTAACAAATATGGTCCCTATAAATTAGATTTATAATTTTAAGAAAAAAAATTGAAAAAAATATAACTTTCATAATTTGCCTCGCTTATTAAATAATAATTTTGTTTGTGTAAATTTTATTTGTTTAAAGAGTCTTCATTACCCCCTAGATTTTCATTTTTACTCCTTTTGGGGGTAATTTACCCCGGTTCCCCGACATAGGCAGTGTAGGCGAAACGTTTCAACAATAAAGACACCCAACTGTTGCACATGTGTCTTACTCATCATGAAAAGGTAATCTTAGGTGTACATGGTAAACTTCTTTGGTACGAAATTGTTCATGTATCTAAAAGCAAAAATATAGTTTTAAGGGAAGATTTTAACGCTAGCCAAATAGATAGAAGTAATTTGACAGGTAATTAATCTAAGACTGTAGCGAATTTTTTTTAAATGGTCCAGGACTGCTTTTTTAAAACACTTTGTGTCAAACCTACTATAGGAAATAACTTTTTGGACCTGGTTCTGGCAAACAAGGATTTTCTGATGAGGGTAATGAAGAGTTTGGAGAAAAGGATCACAAAACATGTAGTTTAAATACCTTAGTAACCTTAATAACGATAACAGAGTTAAGCTCCCCAATTTTCTCGCTGCAGATTATATGGCGCTTAAGGATTATTTGAGAAGTGTGGACTGGGGTACCCTGAGGAGGGACTACCGTGAGGGAAACTGGATAGAAGGAAGTAATGTTTGCTAATATGGCATTTTCCAAAGCATAGTGCAATCTGGTCAAGCTGCATATATTCCTAAAAGAGAATTTAGATCAAATATGAATGACCCTAAATGGATAAACAATAGACTCCAACATCTCTTGGGTGAAGAAAGAGGCATTTAGAGGCGAATCAAAAACATGTGTCACCTTATTTAGCAATATATTCAGATAGAGAAGTCAAAAAAGGAACAAGGAAAGCCAAAAGAGAATATGAAGTTGAGGTTTCGAGGGAATCAAAGACCAGTGCTGGGGGTTTCTTTCAGGTATATATCTGAAGAATACCTGAAGGACGTTTCCGGGAGTCAGTACCCCGCGGCCTGCTCCTAGATTAGGCTTTCTGCAGGATGAATGCCCGATCAACCAGGCTGTTACTGCTGGCCGCACGCAGTCCAATGTACGAATCACAGCCCGGCTGGTCAAGCACTGTTAGTGACAAATAAATGTATATAATTTTCAACACTTTTTACCCAATCCTTTTTTTACACAAGATATAGACGAAATCCCAAAAAATTTGCAGAACAATTATTCAGTTCCTGAAGAATTCAAATTAACTAATATTACTGTCACGAGGGACATGGTTATCAAACAGATAGATAAACTGAAGCAAAATAAGTCCCCGGGACCCGACGAGTTGTTTTCCAGGGTACTTAAAGAATGCAAGATGGAACTTAGTCAGCCATTAACGAATGTGTTTAATACGTCCATCCTAACTGGTATTGTGCCAGAGATGTGGAAGATAGCTAATGTAGTTCCTATATTCAAATCAGGGGATAAGTCCATTCCATCAAATTACCGTCCAATAAGCCTCACGTCTATAGTAGGCAAATTATTAGAATCAATTATAGCTGATATTATCAGAAGTCACCTTGAAGACCATAATTTGATTAATGAATCTCAGCATATGTTTACGAGAGGTCGTTCCTGCCTGACAAATTTACTGACGTTTTTCAATAAAACATTTGAGGCAGTAGACAGTGATAAAGAATATGATATAGTTTACTTGGATTTCAGTAAGGCCTTCGATAGAGTACCTCACAAGAGACTCTTAAGAAAGGTGGCAGCTCATGGTATAGGAGGTAAAGTTCTAGCATGGATAGAGGCATGGCTAACCAATAGAAAGCAGAGAGTTTCCATTAATGGGGTCAAATCTGAATGGGGATTAGTCACTAGTGGCGTTCCACAAGGATCAGTTTTGGGCCCATTGTTGTTCATAATTTACATAAATGACCTTGATGAAGGAATTGCAAGTGACATGAGTAAATTTGCTGATGATACAAAAATAGGCCGTATAATTCATTCTGAGGAGGATACCAATGAACTCCAGGAGGATTTGGACAAATTAATGTCTTGGTCTAAAAAGTGGCAGATGAAGTTCAATGTGGACAAGTGTAAGGTGCTAGTCGTTGGTAATGAAAATATCCCTCGAATTTATAAACTAGGTGAAGTTGAGCTTGATCATACAGAATGTGAAAAGACTTGGGAGTCATGGTAAGCAGGAATCTAAAGCCAAGACAACAGTGCCTAAGTGTGCGCAATAAGGCTAACAGATTACTAGGATTTATTTCAAGAAGTATAAGCAACAGAAGTCCAAAAGTTATTTTACAGCTCTATACATCACTAGTGAGACCTCATTTGGATTATGCAGCTCAGTTTTGGTCTCCTTACTACAGGATGGATATAGATTCATTGGAGAACATACAAAGAAGAATGACTAAAATGATTTACAGTATAAGAAATCTCCCGTATGAAGATAGACTTAGAGCGTTGAATCTCCACTCTCTGGAGAGACGTAGAATGAGGGGAGATATCATCGAGGTGTACAAGTGGATGATGGGCATAAACAAAGGAGATATTAATAAAATACTGAGGATATCGAACCAAGTAAGAACCAGAAATAACGGATTTAAATTGGATAAATTTAGATTTAGAAAGGACATAGGCAAGTACTGGTTTTCGAACAGAGTTGTAGATGCGTGGAACAATCTTCCGATTAGGGTGATAGAGGCTAGGACCTTGGGTGGCTTTAAAAAGAGATTAGACAAATATATGAGTGGGAAGGGCTGGGTTTGATTGGTGTCGTGGGTGCAGGAGTGAATTCTTAGGTAGTGGTGGTTTTGATAGGGACCTGCCTTGTATGGGCCAGTAGGCCTTCTGCAGTGTTCCTCCATTCTTATGTTCTTATGTTCTTAAATCAGAATTGGAACCTGTTACGAGCGGTGTGCCACAGGGGTCAGTGTTGGGACCCCTTGTTCACAGTATACATAAAAGGCATTAATGGGGGAATAAATAGTGACATAATTAAATTCGCCAATGACACTAAAATAGGCCGTCAAATAATTTGTGATGCGGACAGTAGAAGGCTACAGGATGACCTGGATAGCTTGTTGTTGTGGTCGGGGAAGTGACAGATGTAGTTCAATGCAGACAAGTGTAAGGTTCTAATCCTAGGATAAAGAAGTAACTATGGCACTTACACGCTAAACACTGTATATCTTTGTCACAGTGAATGCAGAAAAGATCTAGGGGTTCTGGTTAACTTCATATTAAGAAGTATAAATAATAGAAAGTCCTGAGGTTATACTTCAACTTTATATATCTTTAGTTAGACCTCATTTAGATTATGCTGCTCAGTTTTGGTCTCCATGTTACAGGATGGACATAAAAGTGCTCGAAAATATACAGTGAATGATGACGAAGTTGATTCCACATATTGGAAACCTTTCATACGGACACAGTTCTTGAAGGCACTGAACTTGCAGTCTTTGGTAAGGCGTAGAATTAGGACATAATTTAAGTATACAAATGGAAAACAGGAAAAGTTAAAGGGGATATAAACAGCGTGCTGAAAATATCTAACCAAGACAAGACTCGCAGCAATGGGCTTAAGTTGGAAAAATTTAGATTTAGAAAGAATATAGAAAAGCTCTGGTTGTAGATGTGTGGATCAAACTCCAGAGTAGCGTCATCTTGGGTGGCTTTAAATATAAGTTGGACGGGTACATGAATGGTTGTGAGTGGGTGTGAATTTTACCTGCTTAGCATGGGCCAGTAGACCTGCCGCAGTGCTTCTTCCTTCTTTATGGTCTTGTGTTCTAATTTACTTTATTAGTATAGGTTACGCTGAGTTACGCTTGTTTACAAAACGTCCCCATAGCTCAAAATAAAGGTTCGTCGAATATACTGTGCCACTCACTGTTAGAGAATTGACATAATAAAAACAGAAGGTCCTCAAAGCTCTATTTACCTGAATTTATTTTAAGGAATGTTTGGTGCCAGGGAAATAGTGTATTTTCCCTGTATGGGTGTGTATTACGTTGTATGAGTGTTGCAGTTTGTGAGTTGTTTGTTGTGTATGTGTGTGTGTGTGAGGGCAGGGAGAGTGCACTAACACTAACTTTATATCACTACCACCAGAGTTTACCAGGAACTTCAGCAACACATCCAGGCGACGCTGCCACCACTCTCACCACAAGATGAATCATCACCTCCAACATCACCATCACCACCACCAATACCACCACTCCTGCCACCACACCTCCACAACTACCACCCACCACACCTGCCCCTACAAGCACCACCACCACAGTTACCTCCACTACACCTCCCTCCCAGGCCAACAGTACCTCACCATCCTCCTCGACCACCCCGGGTGCCGCCACTTCCCCCACCACTTCCCCAACACCACCCCCAGCAGCCACTTCCCCATCATTTCCAACAGCCTACCTCACCACCTCATATCCCATCATCTCCGCCTTGGCTTCCCCCACAGCCGCCGCGAACAGCTCCCTCACTCCCGCCCACCACTTCACTACCAAAGCCAATGCTACCACTACGATCAAAGCCACCACTTCCTCCACGCTCCTGGTATAAACCAACAGTGCCACCTCAACCGACATCATCAGCTAGAACTCACACCGCCATCAGCAGGTGATGATGCCTCCTCTCTCTCCCTCCACCCACCCATCCTACCTCAAGCTGACATTCTTGTGCATCCCCCCGCCCTGCCTTCAGCTACGCCGACCCCCACCCCACACAGTAGCAGATAAATTCCCCCTCACGCCCTCCAGGAAGAGCTAGATACTAACTAGCCTCCGTGTGAAAGCAGACCTTATGAGCAGTCTGTATTTATTTTCAAGAATACCCCCACCTTCCTTGCAGTAGTGGCAGCTTGGTGTGGTAGTTTCCGTCACATTGCCCTCCCTACCACCCTCCCTTCTTCACTGTGCCTGGGTGTGCCACACACCCTACACTAGCATCTAGACGTAGCTGCTTAGTACAGACTGCATGTATGGCGGCCTGACATGCAGCCTCTCACCCCTCCTTTCATCCCTTCCTCCCTCCATCCCCTCCCTTCTTCCCCTCCCTTCCTCCTTCCATCCTACCCACCACATGTTGATGGTGTCTACTTTAGTTCCTTGTAAACTGTCACAGACCACTTGATCTCAAGGTGGGCGTGGACAAGCCACCATGAATTAGTTTCCCAGGACACTTGTGAAAACCCGGCTCTTTGTACGTACGTGCGTGCGCGCGTGTGTGTTTGTGTGTGTACGTCAATTAGTGTGCCAACAGACGGCTGATGACCCAGCAGCGCCTTGATTTGATTTTTTTTGTAGGGTCTTTTACCCCCTTCCTTCCCAACGACACACCAAGAAGGTCGCTTTTTGGCTCTCAACACCACCACCACCACCACCCTTCTTCCACCACCGCTACCACCACCGCAGTTACAACCACCACCACCAGGAAATGTCTTACTCTTCCTCGTGTGCTCGAGTAGTATTTTCTCATAGGTGTTGCTCCTCCTGCATGAACACTTGTGTGTGGGCGGCTCCCAGTGCTCCCACACACTCCTGGGTACCTCCTCCTCCATGGTCCAGCTTACCACGACGAAGCATTCAGTGTTGTCAAGTAGTTAGAAACAGTGGGTCTCTTGGCTCTTGTAATATTGCTGTTGTGTTTTATTTGTTATTGTACGTGTTTATGTATATAAAAATATTTTTTGTGAAAGATATTTCTTGAAGATGTAAGCTGCTGGTCTCCCCCTGACGCCATGTACGACGACAATATGTATTTTTGTTTCCATTAATATTTATGTTTCCGTTTTATCCTAAAACTATTGTATATTTACAGATATATGCAGGTAAAGTAGTTTTCTCTTGTATTTATAGTGCGATATAGAGAAGATTTTTTCAGGAATAACTAATGACTCAGTTTTATTACAGGTCAGTAAACCTCCAGAGAGACAGTGTTAAGTTACACAAGTCAGTGACTGTTGGTATTGACCTTTGTTTCAGGTAGGGTTGGTGGGACATCATGTAGGGTTGATGAGGGGAAAAGGGCGATTGGAGCAGTGAGGAGTATGTGGAGACAAAGAAAGTTATCCATGGAAGTAAAGAGGGGAATGTGTAAAAGTATAGTGGTACCAACGCTCTTATATGGGTGTGAAGCATGGGTGGTGTATGGTGCAGCAAGAAGGCTGGAGGCAGTAGAGATGTGCTGAGGACAATAATGCAGAGAATCCGTATTTTATTCCTCTGCCAGAGGGCAGAGGAAGGGTTGTTGAGGTGGTTCGGACATTGAGAGGATGGAACAAAATAGAATGACTTGGAGGGCATAATAATCTGTAGTGGAAAGAAGGCGGGGGTAGGGGTCGTCCTAGGAAAGGTTGGGGAGGGGGTAAAGGAGGTCTTGTCTGCGAGGGGCTTGGACTTCCAGCAAGCATGCGTGAGCGTGTTAGGAGCGAGTGGAGACGAATGGTTTTTATAACTTGACGTGCTATTGGAGTGTGAGCAAAGTAACATTTATGAAGGGATTCAGAGAAACCGGTTAGCCGGACTTGAGTCTTGGAGGTGGGAAGTACATTACCTGCGCTCTGAAGGAGAGGTGTTGATATGTTGCAGTTTTTTAACTGTAGTGGAAGCGCGCGTCTGGCAAGACAGTGATGGAGTGAATGATGATTAAAGTATTTCTTCTGTTTCGGCCTTGGTGGAAAACGGCCTATATGCTAATGGAATATAATATGTAAAAACTAATCAATCACCACAGTGGAGACTTGAGACTATGCAGCAGGTACAAAAGTAGAAGCTGATTTGACTAAATCACATCAGCAGCAGCAGCAGCAGCAGCTGCTACCTACAGTTAGTCATGAACTACAAAACGATTGAGACAGAAGTAAAAGAGAATAACTGGGAGGTCCCTTTTGGTGAGGGGCTCTTGATCCAAGGAACTAGACTTAGCCTCAACTTCCTTTGATTGAACCTAAATGCCTCCCAGACGCTGTATGACCCCTTCGACCTTAGTGCTTCCCGGTAATTAAAATAAACTAAAAATAAAAAAGGTATGTGAGACAAAATCTGGAGGAAGGAAGACGAAAAACGATGAAAAGAAAGACCAAATTACTGGTGATTGGACAATTATAAAATTAATTACGAGACCTGGGAATCACACTCTGCAGTCGACTCCCGGAGACAACACCTGAAGTAAACAGTGGCCAAGGTTATACAATAACACTTTCAGAGACACCACTAGTAGACTAGGAGAGGAGGAACCAGACACACGGTCTCGTCTTCACTTCAATGTAGCGAACATAGACAACCTGATACGGGGAGACCATTCGCAGCCACCAGTGTTCCCCTGTGTTGACTCCCTAGTGTGTTAAGAAAACCAAAACGATACGAGAGAGAATTACGCCGTGATGAAAGACTTCGGGAATGATGTTCAACTGGACGCTAAAGCGAAAAGTGAGACGTTACGTGAGACTTAGAGGTTACTTGATAGAAAGTCGCAGACGAGTATAACCCACCAAGGAAGACGGAATACAAAGCAAAGAAGAGAAGTTCTGGTTTACCGAGAAGTGTAGTGAGTTAAAGGTTTACCACGAAGTGTAATGAGGTAAAGATCTCACAGGAAGTGTAGTGAGGTAAAGGTTTACAGAGAAGTGTAGTGAGGTAAAGGTTTACAGAGAAGTGTAGTGAGGTAAAGGTTTACAGAGAAGTGTAGTGAGGTAAAGGTTTACAGAGAAGTGTAGTGAGGTAAAGATTTACAGAGAAGTGTAGTGAGGCAAAGGTTTACAGAGAAGTGTAGTGAGGTAAAGGTTTACAGGGAAGTGTAGTGAGGTAAAGGTTTACAGAGAAGTGTAGTGAGGTAAAGGTTTACAGAGAAGTGTAGTGAGGTAAAGGTTTACAGAGAAGTGTAGTGAGGCAAAGGTTTACAGAGAAGTGTAGTGAGGTAAAGGTTTACAGGGAAGTGTAGTGAGGTAAAGGTTTACAGAGAAGTGTAGTGAGGTAAAGGTTTACAGAGAAGTGTAGTGAGGTAAAGGTTTACAGAGAAGTGTAGTGAGGTAAAGATTTACAGAGAAGTGTAGTGAGGCAAAGGTTTACAGATAAGTGTAGTGAGGTAAAGGTTTACAGAGAAGTGTAGTGAGGTAAAGGTTTACAGAGAAGTGTAGTGAGGTAAAGGTTTACAGAGAAGTGTAGTGAGGTAAAGGTTTACAGAGAAGTGTAGTGAGGTAAAGGTTTACAGAGAAGTGTAGTGAGGCAAAGGTTTACAGAGAAGTGTAGTGAGGTAAAGGTTTACAGAGAAGTGTAGTGAGGCAAAGGTTTACAGAGAAGTGTAGTGAGGCAAAGGTTTACAGAGGAGGAATATGTGCAGAACTGAACGGAAAGTTCAGAGAGTGATCTTGACTAATGAACCAGGGAAGACATGAAGAAGGGAAGACATGAAGGGAAGACATGAAGAAGGGAAGAAAGGGGTGAGCAACAAAGACGAAATTAAAACATAAACAATGTTGAAGATTGAGACACTTATGCAACGTATGGGAATATTAAGGAAACGTTTCGTCACACAGCGACTTCTTCAGTCCAGTACAAAGAAGAGAGGGGTAAGGAGAGGAGTAGTTTGAGGTAGTCAGTCCCTCAGCCTGAAATCTTGTAGAAGGTACAGCATATGGCCGGAGAAGTGGCTTATCAAGATTCCCATGTGTTGCGTAAGTGTCTCAATCTTCAACTTGACGGTTTTACATAAGTAACAATAACCTGAGCATCTAGCAGGAAGAGATGAGTGAGTGTTAGGTTAGAGTGTTACTTTAGCTAGTTGTATTTTGTGCAAAATGCGAAATTACTTTTTGTGGTAATAAAGCCTAGCCTAATGTTATCCATCCTAACCCAACCTAACCTATTTAACTGGTCTAAGTTACGTTAGGTTGGGTTACGTTATTAAGTTATCAAAAAAAAAAGCTGATTTCATATTTACTATTTACATGACTTATCGATAAACTCAAATATTCCTCTGTTTAATAACGTCAATAAATCTATTTGCACAAGTAATAACTATTTTCCCCCATGATATAGATAACAATTCAGTTGTTTAACATAAAACGTTGACAGCTCTGACCCGGGAATAAAATAAATGTTGACCTACTAAGGTTGTCTGGCAACAAGAGCTGTTGTATCTACGCTTTTTTTTATATACAACAGTTTTACAGGCTAACATCTGTTATCGTTCCTCGGCTCATTTCAGAGCTCTGCTGTCCTCTCTTACTCGCTCACAAGATGAATTTCGTGCGCTAGGATACATTGAAGGGAGTGACGGGAGGGCGTCGTTAGCGATGGACTCTTTATCTGAGGAACTGGAACTGTTTTTGTCTTATATTTTAAATAGATCGAACCTAAGTATCTCCCAGCTACCCCTGGGAATTCGTTATTAATTTCGAAGATTTTTGTTTTGTGAATTCAGGTGTATGACTTAGAACGAGTTACGGATATTGTCGGTAGAATGCGATTAACGTATTTTGATTAATATTGTAATGCAGTGTTCTGTAACGTGACAGTATATTAGTCATGAGCTCGTTGATACTGATAGCAAATAATATCAGCAAGTGGTCAGAAGATCTTATATTACGTCAGCAACTGTGTTGAGAGCGTTGATTGACCAGTGGGTTCCAGTACTCCTTAAATAATACAAATCAGTCAATACCTGAGGTGGTGCAGGAAGTAAATATTGGAACGTGGTAGAGATGAAGAAGTGGGTAGTCGCCAGTGATTGTCTCGTGACATTATTATTCTTTGTTTTTTTATTCCTTGGTTCATCAGTTTATTTGCCCCAGTTTTGCATTTATTTATTATTCTTGGCTGGTGACGAGACTGCCTCGTCCCTTGAGAGACTCAAGTGTTTAGACTCCATATTTTCCCTTGTCTGTATGTTTACTCATTCTCGCATTTATTTGTTCCTTTGTAAGCGGCGATATTCATGCCTATGCGTCAGATTCAGCAAGACCACGATGTTGAACACCTTCATCTAGGCTGACGGACTGACTAGCCACTGGTTGGCGAAACGTCTTTAGAATAACAATACCCAGGTGTTGCACATGTGTCTTATTCATCAGCAACTTGCAACAGGGAAAGGCTACCTGGCTAGGAATTTTAGTAATGTCACTAGGAGCATCGTGAGAGAATTATGGGGTAGTGTTTATTTACACTTGTTGTGTGATACATTACTGAATACTCAGGAATACGTGTAGGCTTGACAGATATATTAGTACCCCAGTCCGAACTCTCATTAAGATCACAGAGTTGTGTACTGGTCAAGTCAGCAGTCACCGTTGTCGTGGTCCTCCACAGGGCCATTGGCTACCCCACTTTCAAGTGCCTATAGACATGAGGTCTTGTAGCTCACTCTCCATAGTGTCGGCAATACTAAACCCAGACACTGTTAGGTGTTTTTTTACCTTGATGAATAAACTAACACCACACGACCGGTGGTGACATCTAAGAAGCTGCTGATTTTTGTTGGCTAAGCCACAGACACTTAACTCATCTTGCTAGCGTCTCAAGTCTGGGAAACCCGGTTTAGTTCATGTTGTTGCCGCCAGGCTGCTAATGGATACCACTCACACGAAATGGACTTCGATTCATTCATTAATCATTCTGTTATATCTGTGCCTGGCTTCAGATACATATTACAAACACATTACGGAATCAGGATTAATTAGGCGTGATAGGTAATGTATTGGAGTTAATCTGTCAAGTTTGGACGTATGTGCACGCTGAGTGCAGGCAGGTGGTGTGTGTGTGTGTGTGTGTGTATGTGTAGATTCCGAGTTTTGACTAATAAGATTCGATGTAGCTGATTCTAAGTTTAATCTGTTCTGACAGTCACTTTCTCCGATGATTAGTCTTGCCTCTGGTGTGTTGTTGTGTAGAGTGCACGCAGTCTTAGTGCCGTCGCTTCGGCAGGAGTTAATACTCATCAGAAACTCGTTCTATGGAGAGGAACCGTATGACGGCGTTTCGGTCCGTCTTGTACCGCTGTCAAGTCACAACTGGGGCAAGAAAAGTAGAGAAGGCCTGAAGACCATACAGTAGGGTTGTGTTAGCTGGTGGTCTTCAGCAGGACCACAATGGCTGCTGTGTGGAGTACAGTACTGTTAAGAACTAGAAGTCCTGTTCTACATGAATGGTAGACAATACCCACAAGATGAAGAATTAGACACACATACAACATCTGGGTATCTTTATTTGTAGACGTTTTCGCCATCCAGTGACTTTATCAATATAATAACTTAATGTGAAGAAAGTAGGACTATATACAAAAGACGAGGTAGTCAGACCCTCAGCCTTGGAGTTGGTGAGCAGCAGCGTAGTCTGGAAGACTCTGAAGCACAGGCGTGAAGCTTGGCGCTTATATAGCCCCAAGCGTCACTGTTTTTACTGGATTAGTTTCGGTCACTGTACTTGCTGTTGGATTAATTTGGGTCACTGTACTTGTTGCTGGATTAGTTTGGGTCACTGAATTTATTGTTACTTATGAGTCAGTTCATTGTTGTATTTGTTTGGGCAGTGCATATGTTGGGAGGATACAATAAATCAACAAGGGTAGTGGCAGAAGTTAGAGGTAGAGGGGTGTATGAGTGTCAGTCCCCTGAACGTAATAATGGTTGCAAGATTGAGCTAGGTGAGTGGTCTTGGTCACAGGTAATGTGGATATGACGGAGGTGGTGTGCAGTGTCCCTCTAATTGGTCACCAAGGTCGCTGTAATGACACAAAGGTGTTTGAGAGAGAGAGAGAGAGAGAGAGAGAGAGATCAAACAAGAAAGGAAAGAGACAAGATATGGGTGACGAGCAAAGAGAGTGTGGGAAGAGGGATGTTAAAAGTAAGAGAGAAAAAGGGATAGTAGGGAAGATACCAGAGGGTGGCGAAAAGTGGTAAAAGAGAGAGAGAAAAAAGAGGGAGACAGAAAATCATTGAATAATTCCCTGACAGCTAAGTGTTGGGTATAATTCGTTACACGATTTTCTTTTAATCAAATTATTGCCAGAATTCTCGTATCACAGGACAAACTAATTGTTTTATTTTGAGTAATTTGTAAGAATAACTGCCGTATAATTTGTGAGAATAACTGCCGTATAATTTGTGAGAATAACTGCCGTATAATTTGTGAGAATAACTGCCGGATAATTTGTGAGAATAACTGCCGGATAATTTGTGAGAATAACTGCCGTATAATTTGTGAGAATAACTGCCGTATAATTTGTGAGAATAACTGCCGGATAATTTGTGAGAATAACTGCCGTATAATTTGAGAATAACTGCCGTATAATTTGTGAGAATAACTGCCGGATAATTTGTGAGAATAACTGCCGGATAATTTGTGAGAATAACTGCCGTATAATTTGAGAATAACTGCCGTATAATTTGTGAGAATAACTGCCGGAAAATTTGTGAGAATAACTGCCGGATAATTTGTGAGAATAACTGCCGTATAATTTGTGAGAATAACTGCCGTATAATTTGAGAATAACTGCCGTATAATTTGTGAGAATAACTGCCGTATAATTTGTGAGAATAACTGCCGGATAATTTGTGAGAATAACTTCCGTATAATTTGTGAGAATAACTTACGTATAATTTGTGAGAACTGCCGTATAATTTACGAGAATAACTGCCGTATAATTTACGAGAATAACTGCCGTATAATTTATGAGAATGCCGTATAATTTATGAGAATGCCGTATAATTTGTGAGAATAATTGCTGTATAATTTGTGAGAATAACTGCCATATAATTTACGAGAATAACTACCGTATAATTTACGAGAATGCCGTATAATTTACAAGAATAACTGCTGTATAATTTGTGAGAATAACTGTCGTATAATTTGTGAGATTAACTGCCATATAATTTGTGAGGAATTACTGCCGTATAATTTACGAGAATGCCGTATAATTTACGAGAATGCCGTATAATTTACGAGAATAACTGGCGTATAGTTCTACTTGTGTCATTGATAATTTATGACAGTATTGCCATAGGATAAATTTCAGTGCGCTATACGCGCACTTGTAGGCGATTTGTAGGCTGTGTTTCTGGCGACTGTTGGCAATTATTGTGTTTACAAGAGCCACAGGACCCTCCTAGCTGGGGTCCTGGTGAAGGGCTCTTCATCCAAGGAATTGGAGGCACCTCTCAATCCCCATCCCACCACCTTGGATCAAATCTGATTACCTCCCATTCCTCAGGCGCTGTGCGGATGGGGGTAATGAACCAGTGGATAGGATAATGAGTCAGTGGATAGGATAATGAGTCAGTGGATAGGATAATGAGTCAGTGGATAGGATAATGAGTCAGTGGATAGGATAATGAGTCAGTGGATAGGATAATGAGTCAGTGGATAGGATAATGAGTCAGTGGATAGGATAATGAGTCAGTGGATAGGATAATGAGTCAGTGGATTGTTTCTAAATGTGACTTTGTTTTTTGCAGCATCAGTTTGAGCAGCTTAGACTCTGACGCTGAGGAAGCTTTCTATGATGCTGAAGACAGCACCAACACTCAGGGTGAGTACACTGAGCACTCCAGCACCCAGGGTGAGTACACTGATCACTCCAGCACCCAGGGTGAGTACACTGAGCACTCCAGCACCAACACTCAGGGTGAGTACACTGAGCACTCCAGCACCCAGGGTGAGTACACTGATCACTCCAGCACCCAGGGTGAGTACACTGAGCACTCCAGCACCCAGGGTGAGTACACTGAGCACTCCAGCACCCAGGGTGAGTACACTGTACAGCACCAACACTCAGGGTGAGTACACTGAGCACTCCAGCACCCAGGGTGAGTACACTGAGCACTCCAGCACCCAGGGTGAGTACACTGAGCACTCCAGCACCCAGGGTGAGTACACTGAGCACTCCAGCACCCAGGGTGAGTACACTGTACAGCACCAACACTCAGGGTGAGTACACTGAGCACTCCAGCACCCAGGGTGAGTACACTGAGCACTCCAGCACCCAGGGTGAGTACACTGAGCACTCCAGCACCCAGGGTGAGTACACTGAGCACTCCAGCACCCAGGGTGAGTACACTGAGCACTCCAGCACCCAGGGTGAGTACACTGAGCACTCCAGCACCCAGGGTGAGTACACTGAGCACTCCAGCACCCAGGGTGAGTACACTGAGCACTCCAGCACCCAGGGTGAGTACACTGAGCACTCCAGCACCCAGGGTGAGTACACTGAGCACTCCAGCACCCAGGGTGAGTACACTGAGCACTCCAGCACCCAGGGTGAGTACACTGAGCACTCCAGCACCCAGGGTGAGTACACTGAGCACTCCAGCACCCAGGGTGAGTACACTGAGCACTCCAGCACCCAGGGTGAGTACACTGAGCACTCCAGCACCCAGGGTGAGTACACTGAGCACTCCAGCACCCAGGGTGAGTACACTGAGCACTCCAGCACCAGGGTGAGTACACTGAGCACCAACACTCAGGGTGAGTACACTGAGCACTCCAGCACCCAGGGTGAGTACACTGAGCACTCCAGCACCCAGGGTGAGTACACTGAGCACTCCAGCACCCAGGGTAAGCACACTGAGCACTCCAGCACCCAGGGTGAGTACACTGTACAGCACCAACACTCAGGGTGAGTACACTGAGCACTCCAGCACCCAGGGTGAGTACACTGTACAACACCAACACTCAGGGTGAGTACACTGAGCACTCCAGCACCCAGGGTGAGTACACTGTACAACACCAACACTCACGGTGAGTACACTGAGCACTCCAGCACCCAGGGTGAGTACACTGTACAGCACCAACACTCAGGGTGAGTACACTGAGCACTCCAGCATCTAGGGGGAGTACACTGTACATCAACACTCAGGGTGAGTACACTGAGCAATCCAACACCCAGGGTGAGTACACTGTACATCACCAACACTCAGGGTGAGTACACTGAGCACTCTAGCACCAAGGGTGAGTACACTGTACATCACCAACACTCAGGGTGAGTACACTTGAGGACAATATTAGCACTCAGTGTGATTACACCGTATAGCACCAACACTCAGTGTATATTCCTTCCACCCACTCACCAACTAGTCCTGGGGTACACCTACCTCAGGGTTCACCTACCCCAGGAGTTCATCTACCCCAGGGGTACGCGGAGGTAGGTGACCGAGTCATTATAATTTGTCATCATATAATCACTTTTTTTTTGTTTACATTTGTATTCAGTATTTATATACAGGGATGTAATGTTTACAATTATGACAAAGTTGAGCATTGAAAGATACAGTTCAATGCTCTGCTTGTACAAAGATGCTTCAGCGAATATCCTTACTGGAAAAGAGATCAGAAAGCCGTGTGTCTTGGAGGGTGAGGGAGTGTGATGTGTGTATACTGTGTACCATTGATGTTTGTATGTGCACCACTAATGTGTGTACCATTGATGTGTATGCATGCACCACTAATGGGGTACCAGCTGTGCTTGGTGTGAATGAGACACTTGTGCGACATTTGGGTATCTTTATTGTTTAAACGTTTTTCCAGCCATTGGCTTCCTTAGTCCGATACAGAGGAGAATGGTGGAAGATACGGAGTGTGAGGTAATCAGTCCCTCAGCTTGGAGTCGGTGTGTTCAGTCCACCGAGCAGCAGGAACTCTTTACATCAGACTTCTCATCTTCTCTGTATTTGACTAAGGAAGCCACTGTTGGTTTTATAAACCATTTATGTACTATGTACAACAATACATCTAAGACATTGTCACATGAGCGTCAATAAGTGCTGAAGAATGTAGTTACAATCTAAGATACTATCACAGCGTAAATAAGTGCCGAAGAATGTAGTTACAATCTAAGATACTATCACAGCGTAAATAAGTGCTGAAGAATGTAGTTACAATCTAAGATACTATCACAGCGTCAATAAGTGCCGAAGAATGTAGTTACAATCTAAGATACTATCACAGCGTAAATAAGTGCCGAATAATGTAGTTACAATCTAAGATACTATCACAGCGTAAATAAGTGCTGAAGAATGTAGTTACAATCTAAGATACTATCACAGCGTAAATAAGTGCGGTTGAAAAAGAATGAGATAGTTACAATCTAAGATACTATCACAGCGTAAATAAGTGCTGAAGAATGTAGTTACAATCTAAGATACTATCACAGCGTCAATAAGTGCCGAAGAATGTAGTTACAATCTAAGATACTATCACAGCGTAAATAAGTGCTGAAGAATGTAGTTACAATCTAAGATACTATCACAGCGTAAATAAGTGCTGAAGAATGTAGTTACAATCTAAGATACTATCACAGCGTCAATAAGTGCCGAAGAATGTAGTTACAATCTAAGATACTATCACAGCGTAAATAAGTGCTGAAGAATGTAGTTACAATCTAAGATACTATCACAGCGTAAATAAGTGCTGAAGAATGTAGTTACAATCTAAGATACTATCACAGCGTAAATAAGTGCTGAAGAATGTAGTTACAATCTAAGATACTATCACAGCGTAAATAAGTGCTGAAGAATGTAGTTACAATCTAAGATACTATCACAGCGTAAATAAGTGCTGAAGAATGTAGTTACAATCTAAGATACTATCACAGCGTAAATAAGTGCTGAAGAATGTAGTTACAATCTAAGATACTATCACAGCGTAAATAAGTGCCGAAGAATGTAGTTACAATCTAAGATACTATCACAGCGTAAATAAGTGCCGAAGAATGTAGTTACAATCTAAGATACTATCACAGCGTAAATAAGTGCCGAAGGATTTAGATAAAATAGTAAATGCCCTTAAGTCTAGTGAACAGTGGGCTCTCTCAATTGGTGTACCAAGATTTTGGTGCTGAACATGATGCACTAGTATACACACTGAGGTGTGTATACGTAGTGTATTATGTTTAGCAGTGGCTAGAGTTGAGCCCCTGAGGGAGGTGATGGCTCTGTTCCTTTCTCGAGGTGACACAACACGATCTCAAGATTTCTACAAAAATTTCTCTAAGATTGGCAGTTAAAATTAGCGTACCTTTGGGACGCTTTTATTCTTCAAAACATTGGAGTATATGTCACTCCAAGGCAGGTCACAACGTTGACTCTTGACACTGATAAAGTGACAAGAGTGAAGACCAAAAAATTTCGCATGTTTGAGAGAATATGACCAGAGTTCCTGAGGTCAAAGAACCTGGTTGTACTCGCCTTAGTAAGCGAATTCAGAATCATTGTCTTCCCTACACAACGAGATTAAGTCTTTTTTTTCCAGACTTAAAAGAGGAAGATGCAGAGTTGATGCATGACCTGTTCACTCTGAATGTGTGCTCCTTGACAGAGTACAAGAAGAATTTGCGGATTTGTGATTGACTCATCTGCTTGAAATGCTCATGAAATTCTACCAGTGACTAACTTCTCTCTCACAGATAAGTAGGGATTCATATTAACCCCTAGTTACTCTTATAATCTTCACGAAGCTTAACATTCCCCACAACGTAACGTATTTCACGGCTTATAAGACGCGACTTATAAGACTTGTTTTAGTTTTAATGACTCGGCATCGGACGTAACTGGGAGAGCTACAGCCCACCCCACACCCGTCACTGACCTTCAGTTTATAAGACGCAGGGTGGTTTTTGGAGACATTTTATGGAAAAAATGCGTCTTATAAGCCGTGAAATACGGTACTTATGTTAGCATGGATTGTGTTTTGAGCATCATTAAGACCAAATCTCGTTGTAGGTTCTTTGTGAAGGATGACCTCAGACTGACTCTCTCAGAAACAACAGCCAGAATTAAAACTACATTTAAACTAACAAGAATATCCTTATAATAATGTTGGTAGAATTACCGACAATATGTTAGGTAAACAGGACACAAGTGCAACTGATGCCACATTTTGTTGTGTCAAAGTTTCGCTCTCCATGATGTTTATCAAGCCGTTACAAACAATACAAGGACACAGAGAGTATATATACCTATAGAATGAGGTACAAAGCACTTCACTCTATACCTGTATATACCCTCTGTGTCCTTGTTTGTAACGGCTTGACAAACCTCCTGGAGAGCGAAACGTTGCCATTATAAAATGTCACATTAGTTGCACTTGTGTCCTTTTATCTAAGAAGAGTACCCTTCACTCTCAGTTTCACAGGAGATAAAGCAAGTGTATTTGTAGTATATGCTAGAAGTAGCATTTTCTATTTTAAGACTGTAATTTTCTCTCCAAATATTAAGATATTAACATATTTTTAAATATCTTTATTGACATGTATGTTCATTGTTCATTTAAAAAAAAATATATATGCATGAAATAAGGAAAATATAATTTCTCCATTTTTTTTTTCGTGTAGGATCTATTCTGTTGTATATCAAAACGAAAACCTCTTTAAGTATTATATTGTTATCTGTCAGGTTTTATCTGGGACATTATTTGTGGAACTTTATTCTTGATATCTATAAAGGGGAACGCTGTTGTTGATGTCAAAGGTCAAGGAGGGCACTATCAACACAGGTTGGGACGACCACTGAGCTGACACCTTCAGTTTTGCTCTGAATTACACTGCTTTCATTTTATGCCAGATGTAACTGATATTCTTACAGAAGTATGTATTTATGTAACTGACACTCGCGTTGCAGAACCAACGAAAAAATTACAGAACCAACACACAGGTTGTGGGACCAACACACTAGTTACAGAACCAACACACAGGTTGCACAACCAACACACAGGTTGCAGAACCAACACACAGGTTGCACAACCAACACACAGGTTACAGAACCAACACACAGGTTGCACAACCAACACACAGGTTGCACAACCAACACACAGGTTGCACAACCAACACACAGGTTGCACAACCAACACACAGGTTACAGAACCAACACACAGGTTGCACAACCAACACACAGGTTGCACAACCAACAAACAGGTTGCACAACCAACACACAGGTTGCACAACCAACACACAGGTTGCACAACCAACACACAGGTTGCACAACCAACACACAGGTTGCACAACCAACACACAGGTTGCACAACCAACACACAGGTTGCACAACCAACACACAGGTTGCACAACCAACACACAGGTTGCACAACCAACACACAGGTTGCACAACCACACACAGGTTCACAACCAACACAGGTTCACAACCAACACACAGGTTGCACAACCAACACACAGGTTGCACAACCAACACACAGGTTGCACAACCAACAACAGGTTGCACAACCAACACACAGGTTGCACAACCAACACACAGGTTGCACAACCAACACACAGGTTGCACAACCAACACACAGGTTGCACAACCAAACACACAGGTTGCACAACCAACACACAGGTTGCACAACCAACACACAGGTTGCACAACCAACACACAGGTTGCACAACCAACACACAGGTTGCACAACCAACAAACAGGTTGCACAACCAACACATAGGTTGCACAACCAACACACAGGTTGCACAACCAACACACAGGTTGCACAACCAACACACAGGTTGCACAACCAACACACAGGTTGCACAACCAACACACAGGTTGCACAACCAACACACAGGTTGCACAACCAACACAGGTTACACAACCAACACACAGGTTGCACAACCAACACACAGGTTGCACAACCAACAAACAGGTTGCACAACCAACACACAGGTTGCACAACCAACACACAGGTTGCACAACCAACACACAGGTTGCACAACCAACACACAGGTTGCACAACCAACACACAGGTTGCACAACCAACACACAGGTTGCACAACCAACACACAGGTTGCACAACCAACACACAGGTTGCACAACCAACACACAGGTTGCACAACCAACACACAGGTTGCACAACCAACACACAGGTTGCACAACCAACACACAGGTTGCACAACCAACACACAGGTTGCACAACCAACACACAGGTTGCACAACCAACACACAGGTTGCACAACCAACACACAGGTTGCACAACCAACACACAGGTTGCACAACCAACACACAGGTTGCACAACCAGTGTGAACACGAGTGCGACGTAACTCGGTCTGTCCTCACTATTACTTGCAGTACATCTTTAAAAATCCTAACTCCATATTATTCTCTACTACTTTATGTTGATTTATTATAAAAGATCGTGTATATATATAATATATATATATATATATATATATATATATATATATATATATATATATATATATATATATATATAATAGTTAAAAGAAAAGGAAATAAATGCTAACCGCTAAAAAAAGATATGTACGAGGATGGGTTGTCACCTTGGTGAGGCTTTTCAAATCTGGCAGGTGTGCCCAGGTGAGGTGTCTGAGGTGTAACTGAAGTCACCTGTAGGTGTGCCCAGGTGAGGTGTCTGAGGTGTAACTGAAGTCACCTGTAGGTGTGCCCAGGTGAGGTGTCTGAGGTGTAACTGAAGTCACCTGCAGGTGTGCCCAGGTGAGGTGTCTGAGTGTAACTGAAGTCACCTGCAGGTGTGCCCAGGTGAGGTGTCTGAGGTGTAACTGAAGTCACCTGCAGGTGTGCCCAGGTGAGGTGTCTGAGGTGTAACTGAAGTCACCTGCAGGTGTGCCCAGGTGAGGTGTCTGAGGTGTAACTGAAGTCACCTGCAGGTGTGCCCAGGTGAGGTGTCTGAGGTGTAACTGAAGTCACCTGCAGGTGTGCCCAGGTGGTGTCTGAGGTGTAACTGAGTCACCTGCAGTGTGCCCAGGTGAGGTGTCTGAGGTAACTGAAGTCACCTGCAGGTGTGCCCAGGGGGAGGTGATGGTCTGAGGTGTACACTGAAGTCACCTGCAGGTGTGCCCAGGTGAGGTGTCTGAGGTGTAACTGAAGTCACCTGCAGGTGTGCCCAGGTGAGGTGTCTGAGGTGTAACTGAAGTCACCTGCAGGTGTGCCCAGGTGAGGTGTCTGAGGTGTAACTGAAGTCACCTGCAGGTGTGCCCAGGTGAGGTGTCTGAGGTGTAACTGAAGTCACCTGCAGGTGTGCCCAGGTGAGGTGTCTGAGGTGTAACTGAAGTCACCTGCAGGTGTGCCCAGGTGAGGTGTCTGAGGTGTAACTGAAGTCACCTGCAGGTGTGCCCAGGTGAGGTGTCTGAGGTGTAACTGAGGTCACCTGCAGGTGTGCCCAGGTGAGGTGTCTGAGGTGTAACTGAAGTCACCTGCAGGTGTGCCCAGGTGAGGTGTCTGAGGTGTAACTGAGGTCACCTGCAGGTGTGCCCAGGTGAGGTGTCTGAGGTGTAACTGAAGTCACCTGCAGGTGTGCCCAGGTGAGGTGTCTGAGGTGTAACTGAAGTCACCTGCAGGTGTGACTGACCCTGGTCCAGACGTGGACCAATCGTGGTCCAAGACTCTTCAACCTGCTGGCAGGAGAAGTGAGATATACTGCCGGGAGGAAGGGGCAAGTGGATCACTATCTCTTGCTAATTCTTGATCAGCCAGGTTGTGATGACCACGTGGGCCTGTCAGCACAAACAACCTGGTGGACCAGGCAGTCAAGAAACCTGGCCTGAGACCTGGCTGCAGGGGTACAACCCTGGCAACTAGTGACAGATGTGGGTAGGACGGAGTGTAATTTGGTTGGCTGCGTCAAAGGCTTCAGTAATTGGGTGGTACAATTAGCCTGGCTGGCAGAATCCAGCGATAGTTTACCAATTGTTAAGTTGAAATTAGTTTTAGGTTTTTTATTTGCAACTGATAATTGGTTTTAATGGTTGTCAGGGTAACGAAGTGCGAGCTAGAAAACCAGGAGTTTGTGTGTACTCACCTATTTGTGGCTGCAGGGGTCGATTCACAGCTCCTGGCCCCGCCTCTTCGCTAGTCGCTACTAGGTTCACTCACTCCCTACTCCATGAGCTTTATCGTATCTCATAAAGCTGTGTATGGATCCTGCCTCCACTACTTCACTCTCCAGATTGTTCTACTTGCTGACAACTCTATGACTGAAGAAATACTTCCTAACATCCCTGTGACTCATCTGAGTTTTTAACTTCCAGTTGTGACCCCTTGTTGCTGTGTCCTATCTCTGAAAGATCCTGTCCCTATCCACCTTGTCAGTAATTCCTCTCAGTATTTTATATGTAGTTATCATGACCCACTATCCATCCTGTCCTCCAGAGTTGATTTACCTTAGCTCCGGAACTAGTCTTGTTGCAAACTTTTGCACTTTATCTAATTTCTTGGCGTGCTTGATCAGATGTGGGTGCTATACTGGTGCTGCATACTCCAATATAGGCCTGACGTACACGGTGTACAGAGTTCTGGATGATTCCTTACTCAAGTGTCGAAACGCTGTTCTTAGGTTTGCCAGGCGCCCATATGCTGCAGCAGTTATTTGGCTGATGTGTGCCTCAGATGTGCTCGGTGTTATACTCACCCCAAGATCCTTTTTCTTGAGTGAGGTTTGCAGTCTTTGGCTCCCCTACCCTTTTACTCTGTCTGCTTTCTAATTTTGCCCTTCCCCAGTCTTCATGACAGTGCACTTGGGGTTAAACTCCAGCAGACACTTGTTGGACCAGGCTTGCAGCCTGTCCAGATCCCTTTAGTAGTCCTACCTGATCCTCATCAGTTTGAATTCTCCGCATTAGCTTCACATCGTCTGCAAACAGGACCACCTCTGAATCTGTCCCTTCCGTCAAGTCATTCTCATATCCCAGAAACAGCACTGGCCCTAGGACTGACCCTTGTGAACTCCCGCTCGTCACAGGCATCCACTCTGATACCTTGTCAGGTACCATCACTCGTTTCTTTCCTGTCAGGTATTCTCTAATCCATTGCAATGCCTTTCCTGTTAGTCTTGCCTGCTCCTCTAGCTTTTGCACTAATCTCTTGTGCAGAACTGTGTTGAAAGCCTTCTCACAGTCCAAGAAAATGCAGTGTACCTACCCCTCTCTCTACTGCCTTCTGTCACCTTGTCGTAAAACTCCAGTAGGTTTGTGACACAGGATTTTCCCCTCCATGAAACCGTGCTGGTTATCGTGTATAAACTCATTCCTTTCTAGATACTCCACCACTCTTCTCTTCATAAGCTTTTTCATGACTTTGCATATGATACATGTCATTGACACTGGTCTGTAGTTTAATGCTACCTGTCTCCTTTCTTAAAGATTAGGACTACATTTGCTGTCTTCCACGCCTCAGGTAGTTGCCCTGTTTTGATAGACGTGTTGGAGATTGTTGTTAGTGGCACACACAGTGTCTGTTCCTGGAAAAGAAGAAGCACTTTCATCATCATTCATTCCATTACTGTCTTGCTAGAGGCGAGCCTACACTATAGTTATAAATTATAAAACTGCATCTTATCAACAACCCTCCTTCAGAGTGTAGACACTGTACTTCCCACCTCCAGGACTCACGTCCAGCATGCCGGTTTCCCTGAATCCCTTCATAAATGTTACCTTGCTCACACTCCAATAGCACGTCAAGTCCTAAAAACCACTTGTCTTTCCACTCGCTCCTATCTAACACGCTCACACATGCTTGCTGGAAGTCAAAGCCCCCTCACACACGAAACCTCCTTTACCAACTCCCTCCAACCTTTCCTAGGCCGACCCCTACCCCGCCTTCCACTATAGACTTCTGCGCTCTCCAGATCATTCTATTTTGTTCCATACTCTCTAAATGTCCGAACCACCTCAACAACCTCTCCTCAGCCCTCTGGATAATATTTATAGTAACCCCACACATCCTAATTTCCAAACTACAGATTCTCTGCATTATATTCACACCACACATTGCCCTCAGACACGACATCTCCACTGCCTCCAGTCTTCTCCTTGTTGCAACATTCACTACCCATGCTTCACACCCATACAAGAGTGTTGGTACCACTATACTCTCATACATTCCCCATTTTGATTTCATGGATAACGTTCTTTGTCTCCACAGACTCCTCAGTGGACCACTCATCTTTTTCCCTCATCAATTCTATGATTCACCTCATCTTTCATAGACCATCTGCTGACATGTCCACTCCCAAATATCTGAATACATTCACTTCCTCCATACTCCCTTCCTTCACTCTGATATCCAATCTTTCATTATCTAAAATTTTTATCCTCATCATCATACTTTTTCCTATGTTCACTTTTTATTTCCTTCTTTTACATACATAGCGAGTACTATGCTTTAAAAATCATACAGATCAATAGGTTCTATCTAGCACTTTAAAGTCATACAATTCAATTTGTTCTAGTTCTTTAATATAATAAAATTAGTGGGTTCTAGTACTTTACAAATATAAATTATTATTATTATTATTGTTATTATTTGAGAAGGACCTACTACACTGTTCCTTCTTATTTTTCTTCATATTATTATTATTATTATTATTATTATTATTATTATTATTATTATTATTATTATTATTAGATAAAAGTATAAATTTACTTTACAAGTGGGTGGTGCTCCGCCTCTGGTGCCTGGGGCCAGGATGCCATCTTCAGCAGCAGTCTACTCACTATACCCTAAATATACCAGCAAAAATATACTTGGCGTCCGACTCAGCTGGATGTTTTTTTAAGTTATTGAGAAAGCGAGGTCTTTGATGGAGGCAGCTGCCTCAGGCAACCTAACATAGCCTCTTCCTGTGTTAAATTCCACCTTACATTACACTACACACACATTGGGCATTGATTCTTCTTCTTCATCCTCCTACTCTTTTTCTTGTTTTTCTCTCCTTTTCCGTTTTTACTTTTTGTTAAAATTCTCGACAATCCTGGACCAGAATTAGATTTCTGCATGACTCACGAAATCGTAATGACACGATTTCAAATATACCTAGTTGGACGAATCTTGTTGTAGCCAGCTGGCCCAGTGGCTAGCGCGTCGGTCTTGAGTTTTATGACTCTCTGGTCGCGGGTTCTATCCCCGCCCGTGGTATCGTTTGGTTAAATTTCTACATGTCCTCAAAATTTTAAGGTCACTCAGCACAAGTAATTGTGGTATAAACCTTGATATCGACAAATTTGTTTAGAAAGACACGTAAGTAAACACTAGGGCATATTTATTAGAAAATGTTTCGGTTCTTCGGTCCTAGTGTTTTCTTACGTGTCTTTCTAAACCACAAGTAATTCTGTTATGTTAGTGATTTTCTGGGAAGAGCACTTTCACTAAGGGACCTACACTTGTTATAGATTATACCCAGTGTAGAAGAGGGAGTGGTTCATAGTCTTCTCCAATGATCAAGTCTAAATCAGGGATTCTCCATTCTTCTTTCCTCCTTGGCCCTCACCATATTGCCTCCTCTAGTTATGCGATAGCCTCCTCCATCTTGCCCCTCCACGCCCAGCCTCCACCAAATAACGCACCAGCTTAAGAGGTCCACGAGCGTCTGAAGAGACCATTGAAGGTGTTGGTGTCTGGAGTCGGGGACACCACCAGCGACGCTGGCCGCCACACTAACACAGACGGGGCTCCATCCACACCACAGGGAATGAAGTGGAGAAGCTAAGAGATCTGGAAACATCAAAGGCATTGGAAACATTGGTTTGGAAAGAGGGGAGCAGGACACTGTGCCAACTGCAAGTCTATATAAACAAGGGCGTGGCTGGAACGATGGAAAATAAATTTAGTGGCAATGTTCAAGCACACAGGTAGCACGTAACTTACGGCAGATTCCCATAACATTTATAATATCCACGGTAATGAAGATAATCACCTGAAGAGCAGTGAAAAACCTGGACAGTGTTGTTATATTAAAGACAAGTGCTAAACCTATATGGATCGTACAATAGTTGACCTGGAAAAAAACTAACGACAAACAGCTCATATTTAGAGCCGGTATATTTATCCTGACAAGGCAAGAAAGCTGAAGTGTTGGGACTGTCAGAAAGTGTTTGACACTGGTTATGGGAAAGAGATTACTGTATTGTGAATAAAAGAATTTGTAAGGTAGAAGAAAAGTGATGTTTCGGGAGGAAATGTAAATTATGCAAGAACAAGTGTGTGGAATGGCGTTGCACAAGGAACAATAGTGGGACTTGTACTGTTTTTTTGAAATGTAAATATTGACAGAAGATTCACTAGGTATCCATGTTGAAAGATGTGAAACAAGTGAGAAGAACAAACCAGGATAACTGGAAAAGGTTTTAAAACGATCAAGACAAACTGAAGAAATAGTCAGACATTTATCAAGTGGAATTAAACTGCATCAAGTGCAAGGTTATTAAGATTTAAGAAGAGATATGAAGTTGAGAAAGAGAGTACAGACTTGGGAAATACAGGCTGTAGTAGACCTCACACGAGGACTTAGTGGGGGGTGAAATATTAAACGTAGCTCAGAGGCTTACGTTCATCGAATAACTGAAAAACTTTTGATTGAAGGAATTTGAAGTACGTTCCAGCCATACACAAGTCTCCTCCTTGTGGTGTTCTCCTGAGTGGTGTATTACCTCTACGAAGTTAGCACTTCCCATAAATATAATAATGGAATAATCTCTGTAGCATTGTGCCACTGACGAACCTAGATTAGAGAGAACTTGAAAGTGGACGGTGAAAGACTTTTTTCCAGAGACAGGAATCTGGATGAAGGCAGGACAGACAGGCGTTACAAGACGCCATTCACGTCACAGGATCATCTGGAAGCATTTCTTGAGACTTATCGTAAGAAAGCGGAATGACCTGGATGAGGAAGCGTTGGAGGCAGAGTCCATACACAGCTTTAATAACATGTATGACAGTGCTCACTAGGCATGAGTGCTCTGGTCATTGTTGGTCAGTATTCGGGGTCAGGAGCTGAGATTTGACCCCTCCAGCCACAAACAGGCGAGTACAACAGTCATCCCCAGTATTTCCTTCCAGTATGAGTTTTTCCCTTGCCGATTTGTTTTTCAAGCCAAAATAATGTGAGTGAGTTAGTTACACGTTCCCCTTTGCCATCTGACTAGTGACTACTTGATGGTCACTGAGGTTGGTCAGGGAGGTGCACACTTCGCCCCAACTCTCCACCCCAATTTCCACCGTATCTCTTCACCCCATCCATACTCTCAACCTCCACCTTCTCCTTCCATCCTCCATTTTTACCCCCATCCTTACAACCTCTCCCTCCACTCTATCCCTTCAACCTATCTTTCACCTTATCCCTCCACAGCGTTCGTTCTACATCCAGTCCTTCATTTATTTCCGTCTTGACTCTCTCTCTCTCCTGTCTTCACAAAGTTAGGCTTCACGGGCAGTTATCTACCAGTAAGATATTGCAAGAGAGACTTCTCATTCTCAAGAGTTTTAAATTTCTTTTTATGAGAAAGTTTAGGTCCATTACGGGGTAATAAGACTATATATGTGGTTCTTGCGAGAAATTGGTGGTCAGGGAGAGCTCTCAACCACAAACTGGGTGATTAACCTAGTGTAGCTACCTCTTGGGTGATTTGTTCGAATATAACTAAGCAGTTGGCTGATTAATTCGTGTGACACCACCAGTTGGGTGATTCGCTGAAGTGTAGCCCCCAAGTGGGTGATTAAGCCTGGGAGTTAGTATCATTTGGGTGATAAACTCGTTTAGAAGTGGACAAGTAACGAGCCATACGAGGTGATGCGTGTTGCTGTCATCACCGTCTCATCACTCACCAGTGCACTCATTACTCATTGGACTGGTCATTATCTGCAGGGTAGAGGCACTGAGTGCCTCTCCTCTAATAGTGGTTGGTGTTTACCTAGCCAACAAGTCTGCCCCAACTACTGCACCTCACACCAGTATTCCCAACATGGACCTTCCTGTCTGCTCACTTCTGTGTGGTTGCAGAGGTCGAGTCTTAGCTCCTGGCCCCGACTTTCAACGTGCCTCTCGCCAAATTCGCTCCATCCTAGCCTCGTGGGCCATATCGTACCTGCTCGTAAAACTATGCATGGAGCTTGCCTCCACCACTACTTCATCGAGGTCATTCCACTTCCCGATCACGCTGAGACTAAATACTTCCTGACAGCCCTGTCACTCATTTGTGTCTTAAACTTCCAGCTGCGCTCCTAAGTTTCTGTTTCTTGCTTCACAGTCTCTCTCTGGCTTATCAATTTCTCTTGAGTAATTTTTGTGTTGTTATCATGTCTTTCTTGGTTCTTCTGCCCTCCGGTGTTATATTAAATTCCGTTAGTCTGTCTTCTTAGATCATACCCCTTAAATCTGAAACTTGTCTCATTGCATACTTCTACACTTCTCCAGTTTCTAAACATGCTCAGGTGTAGGTTCCAGTCTGGTGCTTCGTAGTCCAAGATGGGGGGTTGACGTATATAAAACGCCCGGAATTACTATTGAGATTCCTGAGAGCCACTCTCAGATTTGCCAGGCAAGCATTGGCTGCAGAGGTTATTCGGTTGAAATGAGCTTCTGTCGATATGCTAGGCACTATGCTTGCTCCCAAGGCTTTCTCTTTCGATGAGGTCTGCAGCCTCTGTTCCCCGAGTCTACACTGTGTCCGGTCTTCTGGTCCCTTCCCCAATCTTCATAACCTTGCATTGCTGGGGTTGAATTCAAGCAACCACTTATTTGACCAACCCTGCAGTTTGTCCAAATCCATTTACAATCTTTCCTTGTCCTTATCTGTTCGTATTATCTTCATTAGTTTTCCATCATACAGCGAACAGAGATAAATCTGGTATGACATTCACTTAAACCAGAAACAGTACTGGTCCTAATACTGATCCTTGTGGTACCCCGCTTGTTACTCTTCCCCATTCTGACATCTCTTTCCATATACTATCTCTGTTTCCTTCCAAAAAGGTACTCTTTGATCCACCAGAGTATACGTTCTCTTTTATTCCTATCTGTTCCTCACGTTTTTGCCTCAGTCTCGTGTAGGGGTACAGAATCATTTGTCTTCTTGCTGTGTAATGCAATCCATCTCTCTCATTTCCATTACTTCGTCAGAGAATTTCAAAAGGTTGATAAAACAAGCTTTACCATCTTTGAACCTATGCTGGTGGTGATGGCGGTGGGGGGAGTGGGATGATAGGGGTGGTGGTGGTTGGTGGAGGTACGAGGTATCGATCCCAGGGTGTGGACATAGTTGCTTGTGACAGGTAATGAATGTGTGGGTAATTAGTCCTCCCAGCAGCCAGGTACCTCACTACCACTTGCTGCACCCCCCCACATGCTGCACCACCCCACATGCTGCACCACCACCACCACATGCTGCACTACCACCACCACCACATGCTGCACTACCACCACCACATGCACCATCACCACCACCACCACATGCTGCACCATCACCGCCACCACCACCATCACCGCCACCACCACCACCACCACATGCTGCACCACCACCACCACTATATGATGCACTACCACCACCATCACATGATGCACTACCACCACCATCACATGCAGCACTACCACCACCATATGATGCACTAGCACCACCACCACCACATGCTGCACCACCATCACCACATGCTGCACCACCATCACCACATGATGCACTACCACCACCACCACCACCACATGATGCACTACCACCACCACCACATGATGCACTACCACCACCACATGCTGCATCATCACCATCACATGCTGCACCACCCCCACATGATGCACTACCACCACCACCACCACATGCTGCATCACCATCACATGCTGCACCACCCCCACATGATGCACTACCACCACCACCACATGCTGCATCATCACCATCACATGCTGCACCACCACCACATGATGCACTACCACCATCACATGCTGCACCACCATCACCACATGATGCACTACTACCACCACCACAGGCTGCATCATCACCATCACATGCTGCACCACCACCACATGATGCACTACCACCACCACATGTGTTACACACACCACTTGCTACACCACCTCACCACTTGCTACACCACCACACCACTTGCTATACCACCACACCACTTGCTACACCACCACACCGTTTGCAACACCATCACACCACCTGCTACACCACCTCACCACCTACTACACCACCTACTACACCACCTCACCACTTGCAACACCACCACACCACTCGCTACACCACACCACCTGCTACACCACCACACCACCTGCTACACCACCTCACCACCTCACCACCTGCTACACCACCTGCTACACCACCTCACCACCTGCTACACCACCTCACCACTTGCTACACCACCTCACCACCTGCTACACCACCACACCACTCGCTACACCACACCACCTGCTACACCACCACACCACCTGCTACACCACCTCACCACCTGCTACACCACCTCACCACCTGCTACACCACCTGCTACACCACCTCACCACCTGCTACACCACCTCACCACCTGCTACACCACCTCACCACTTGCTACACCACCTCACCACCTGCTACACCACCACACCACTGCTACACCACCACCACCTGCTACACCACCACACCACCTGCTACACCACCTCACCACCTGCTACACCACCTCACCACCTGCTACACCACCTGCTACACCACCACACCACCTGCTACACCACCTCACCACCTGCTACACCACCTCACCACTGCTACACCACTGGTGTAACAAATGGTGTCTATGTTGTAAATGTCAAGATATTTTGCTTCTCGCTGTGGCCTCCCTGCAAGTCTGCTTCAATCACGATCTCTCTGGATTTCGTATATCTTCTCGTTTACGGTATAACTCTTTCTTTGACCTCAGTAGTTTGTCTGGTCTCTCCATCATTTACTGGGCTGTCACAGCGAAATTCTCTCAGGAAATGTTTGTACTTGTATAGTTTTCTTCTGTCCGGTTATCTGTCCTCTTGTGTTTTCCTCAGCAGGTAGGTTGGTAGTCCCACTTTTAGTTCATAAAGTCAATTGTGCCTAAATCAGATTAGCTAAGAATGATTATTATTAGGTTTAATCTTCCCCTTCTGAAGTTTCCCAGTTAAGTCTGACAGATTTTAGCATGAACACAGCGTTTATTCCCACTGTGTACCCATCATATAGAGTACAAGCACACTGCAGATGTATCTAATTTTTCTAAATAATAAAAATATACCTTGACATAAGAACTTACTAGAGGAAGATGTATGGGAGGAAGTGCAAAATATAACCAAGTGAAAAGTAGAAGCCCCTGGGCACAATAAGAGGACACTGTATCAACATTCGTGGTTCCAGACTATTCAACATTCTAGCAGAAGATTCAGAAACACTGCCGGAGCAAGTGTATAAGTCTTAGAGGAAACTTGACAAGTACCTCTGCCAAGTGTCAGATATGTGGGCCAGCGCGCCATTACCTTTGAATAATTTTGATATACCTTTGTAGGGTTTCGAGAGTTTTTCTACTCTTTCAGCCCGACCCTGGGCCAGGTTTGTCTGGTGCTTGCCTGATCAACCAGGCTATTTCTGGTGGAGTCCCACTGACCCACATATCCATTAAAGCCCGGTTGATCTGGCACTTGGCACTTGTCAAAGGCACATGCCTAATTTCTTCTTGAAAACTTATACACTAATTCTGGCAATGTTTCTGATATCTTGTGGTAGTGTGTTAAACAGTCTGGGCCCACGGATGTTGATAAAGTATTCTCTTATTGTGCCCACGGCGCAAGGGTCATATAGCATTGTTTCCACTCCTGTGACGGAGCAAAGGACTCTTATTTTACACTTCTACATTTCATCTCAAATAGACCGGTGATGCTGAATCCCAGCATCACATTTTAGGTCTCCTGTTGTTCGGTGGAGGGTTGTATATCATGGTTATTTTATAGCGTAATCTTTTGCATTCCTTAATGTTCAGGTTCTCTCGAATTTCCAGTTGTTTAAGAGGAATGGGGTTCCAACGGCTGACAACAGGAATGGGTACTGTAATGGTCAGCAATGGGAATGGGTGTTGTATTGCTTGACAGTGGAAAAGTTTGCTAAGATTCCTGTAATGTGAATGATTCCGGGAATGTATGACAACGGGAAAAGGTACGAGAACGGATGAAAACGGGAAAGGGTACTGGAACGTGTGACAACGGGAAAGGGTACTGGAACGTGTGACAACGGGAAAGGGTACTGGAACGTGTGACAACGGGAAAGAGTACGGGAAAGGCTGACAACAGGAAAGGGTACGGAAGCGGCTGATAACGGGAAAGGGCACAGGAACGGCTGATAACGGGAAAGGATACAGGAACGGCTGACAACGGGAAAGGATACAGAAACGGCTGACAACGGGAAAGAGTACGGGAACAGCTAACAACGGGAATGTCTAAGAATGACTGACTTGAATGATTGGTCACGGTTGTTTGAAACGGCTGACAACAGGTGCCTGGAACGGCTGACAACAGGTGCCTGGAATGACAGGGTGTTGAATAAGGGAGGCTGAGACAGGTGCCAAGGGCCACTAGGCACCAGAATGGTCTTCACCATTTGCATACATATAGGAAAACTTCCTCACGTATTTTCATGACTTTTTTTCACACATAATTGTTGCATAGTTCTTATATGTTATGACGTGATTTATGTGTGTGTACTCACCTAATTGTGGCTGCAGGGATCGAGTCATAGCTCTTGGCCCCGCCTCTTCACTGGTTGATATTACTGTGAGACTCCCTTTCACATTTGTATAGATTAAAATGCTTTTGTATATTTGAAATACGAGGAACAAAAGTGAGGTTTATATTTGAGTTTGTTGAGTGGGAGCGAGAGCTTCCTTTCTGAATTATTGATACGCTGAGTATTGGCACGTTGAGTTGGCATCGCGTCCTCACTACACTTACTGTACGAGCAAACACTTGTACCATGAGGATGCGCTGCCAGTCGTATGAGCAGTGCTGCTGGTCGTGTGATTCATGCTGCCAGTCGTATGAGCAGTGTTGCAAAATAACCTGAGCTGCCAGTAGTATGAGCAGTGCTGCCAGTTAAGTGATGCAGGTGCTCCTGCTCCTCTCTGTGTGTGACTTGTGGCGGACAGCTGACTGTCAAGCACATTTTAACTGCCCACTGCTTTGGCGTTTTCACTTTGACGTCATGTTTTCATAATTACCGGGATGCCTGTAGGGACCTCGGGAAGCTTTTAGGAGAGAGTTATTCCATAACATTGTCAGTTCAATTACTTTTTTAAATGATGTTCGTTACTTTAACATTAGTGTGATTTTGTTTGAGTTGTGTATTTTGTTTGTGATATTATTATTTTTGTTAGTTTTACCTTTGACATTCTGATATATTGTGTATTTATTTATTATTAAGAGCACTGAGTGATAGACCAACTGAAATTGATCTTCAAATCGCAGTTTCCTTTTCCATTTATGCCCATGGCCGGGCTCAGAGAGTAGATACTCTCGAAACTCTTCAAAGGTATATCTTCAAAGGTATATTTACTAAGCAATGTGCATCATTCTATGTTATTGTTTTCAGTGAGCCTTTTGCTTACCCTTGTAATATTGTTATTAGTATATATATTTGGCCTCACCAGTGCTTGAGAATGTATTGGGAAGCAGCTATCCTGATTGTGGTGAGAGTTCCTCATACACGAGATTGTCTGTTGGGTGTCCCTAATTCCTGCGGACGTTCTTGCCTCAACCACTAGACCATTTATATTGGTGTAGCCTTTCGCCTTCCCACCTCATGTCTGACTGAACGTGGGTTTATCTGCACAGTTGTTATGACAGACCATCAAAGTCGTGATGAACCACTTGACTTGAGCCGTAGATTGTGGCTTTGATGGAGTTCTGTGAAGATACTGTGAAGGCACAGATGGTGGCCACTGATGCAGACAGGACACAGCAGTGCTGCCTTCTGTTAAACTTTCCTATTGGAAGCTTCGTAGTTCAGCAGTAAAGTGCTGGATCAGTTAATAACAGGACCACGGTTTGAGGCCCCCTCCACTTTCTATTTGCATATACAGTATATAATACATATATATTCAAGAATCGGAACAAGCAACACAGGAAAAACCACGGGGAGTTGAATTAGCTCTAGGCCTTTGTGTTGCAATCAATACATATCAGGAGCTTGCAAAGTTGCAGAAATGAGTAAGAAAATCTCAGCCTCCCTCGGAACCAATCTGCTGCGATTTTCTTACTCATTTCTGCAACTTTGCAAGCTCCTGATAATGTATTGATTGCAACACAAAAGGCCTAGAGCTATTATTCAACTCCCCCCGTGGTTGTTTTTCGCTGTGTTGCTTGTTCGCGATTCTTGAATATATATGTATTATTTCACCGAATTTTTGATAATTGTCATGTCACTAATGTTATGTTTGCTGTCATTACTACATTATCAGTGCTTGTGAGCTGGCTGCCTTCTACTGCCTTCATTATTCTGGCACTTGGCACTGGTCTGCTTGGCGTCATCTACTTCATTCGAGTTAAATTTGTTCCCTTGAATGAATCTGCTTGGACTTCCTACTTATTTCTGCTACATTAGAAGCTCCTGATGTGTTGATTGCAACACGATAGGCCTAGAGCTATCATTCAACTCCTCCTGTGGTTTTTTGCATCTTGTATCGCTTGTTCGTGTGTGGAACTATTTGATCTAATAGTAATATATTTCTTTATCGTGTAATTTGTTTATTTTTGTGTATAAAGTGTATAAATAAGTAATATAAATATTAAAGTTTCGGTCTAAAATATATGCAGATTATGTAAATCCGAAATATTCAAATTATTTTATAAAAAGAATTATGAAAATATTTTTCGTCGTCTGGAGGTCTTTTTTAAGACTGGCATCTTGGTGAAGCGGAGAGAGAGAGAGAGGGAGAGAGAGAGAGAGAGGGAGAGGGAGAGAGAGAGAGGGGAGGAGAGAGGAGAGAGAGGAGAGAGAGAGAGGGAGAGGAGGAGAGAGAGGGAGAGGGAGAGAGGAGAGGGAGGGAGAGGGGAGAGAGAGAGAGGAGAGAGAGAGAGAGGAGAGGAGAGAGAGAGAGAGGAGAGAGAGAGAGAGAGAGAGAGAGGAGAGAGAGAGAGAATGAATATATGTGCGCGCGCGAGCATGCGTGTGCTTACCGAATTATGCTTGAGGGGGGTCGAGACTGAGCTTCGGCTCCGTCTCTTAAAGTACTTTAACCTGTGTCCTCTTGACTCTGGTCCTCTTGACCCTGGTCCTCTTGTCCCTGGTCCTCTTGTCCCTGGTCTTCTTGACCCTGGTCCTATTGACCATGGTCCTCTTGTCCCTGGTCCTCTTGTCCCTGGTCCTCTTGACCGTGGTCCTATTGACCGTGGTCCTCTTGTCCCTGGTCCTCTTGTCCCTGGTCCTCTTGTCCCTGGTCCTCTTGACCCTGGTCCTCTTGTCCCTGGTCCTCTTGTCCCTGGTCCTCTTGTCCCTGGTCCTCTTGACCCTGGTCCTCTTGTCCCTGGTCCTCTTGTCCCTGGTCCTCTTGACCCTGGTCCTCTTAATTTAAACTGTCTTAAGTACCCTATCAATTCTTCTTAAGATTTTCTCTGTCATAATCAGGTGTTCTCTTGTCCTCAAATTAAAGCCGTACGCTGATCGTGGGCGTCAGTTTGAGTCTGTACTCTGTGTTTGTTGGAACATGATGTTGACGTGACAAGGAATTGGAGAAAACACGTCTAACAAGCAGCAGACATTTTATTCAAGGTTTCACTTGCAAGTTCCAGTAGATGAAACCTTGCGACAATGTAAGCCTGGAACAAGCACACTCTTACAGAATTCTCAGTACTTGTTGTTGTGTTTGTTTAGCCTCGCCTGTGAGTGGCCAAGAGACTTGAGGGTTGGTGCCAAGAGCGGATTGTTCACTACTCAGTCAACACAGTATACAGTCAACACAGTATACAGTCAACACAGTAAACAGTCAACACAGTAAACAGTCAACACAGTATACAGTCAACACAGTATACAGTCAACACAGTATACAGTCAACACAGTATACAGTCAACACGTATACAGTCAACACAGTATACAGTCAACACAGTATACAGTCAACACAGTATACAGTCAACACAGTATACAGTCAACACAGTATACAGTCAACAAGTATACAGTCAACATAGTATCAGTCAGTATACAGTCACACAGTATACAGTCAACACAGTATACAGTCAACACAGTATACAGTCAACACAGTATACAGTCAACACAGTATACAGTCAACACGTATACAGTCAAAGTATACAGTCAACACAGTATACAGTCAACACAGTATACAGTCAACACAGTATACAGTCAACACAGTATACAGTCAACACAGTATACAGTCAACACAGTATACAGTCAACATAGTATACAGTCAACACAGTATACAGTCAACACAGTATACAGTCAACACAGTATACAGTCAACACAGTATACAGTCAACACAGTATACAGTCAACACAGTATACAGTCAACATCAGTATACAGTCAACACAGTATACAGTCAACACAGTATACAGTCAACACAGTATACAGTCAACACAGTATACAGTCAACACAGTATAGCAGTCAACACAGTATACAGTCAACACAGTATACAGTCAACACAGTATACAGTCAACACAGTATACAGTCAACACAGTATACAGTCAACACAGTATACAGTCAACACAGTATACAGTCAACACAGTATACAGTCAACACAGTATACAGTCAACACAGTATACAGTCAACACAGTATACAGTCAACACAGTATACAGTCAACACAGTATACAGTCAACACAGTATACAGTCAACACAGTATACAGTCAACACAGTATACAGTCAACAGTATACAGTCAACACAGTATACAGTCAACACAGTATACAGTCAACACAGTATACAGTCAACACAGTATACAGTCAACATAGTATACAGTCAACACAGTATACAGTCAACACAGTATACAGTCAACATAGTATACAGTCAACACAGTATACAGTCAACACAGTATACAGTCAACACAGTATACAGTCAACATAGTATACAGTCAACACAGTATACAGTCAACACTAGTATACAGTCAACACAGTATACGTCAACATAGTATACAGTCAACACAGTATACAGTCAACATAGTATACAGTCAACACAGTATACAGTCAACATAGTATACAGTCAACACAGTATACAGTCAACATAGTATACAGTCAACAAGTATACAGTCAACACAGTATACAGTCAACACAGTATACAGTCAACACAGTATACAGTCAACACAGTATACAGTCAACATAGTATACAGTCAACACAGTATACAGTCAACACAGTATACAGTCAACACAGTATACAGTCAACACAGTATACAGTCAACATAGTATACAGTCAACACAGTATACAGTCAACATAGTATACAGTCAACACAGTATACAGTCAACACAGTATACAGTCAACACAGTATACAGTCAACATAGTATACAGTCAACACAGTATACAGTCAACATAGTATACAGTCAACACAGTATACAGTCAACAATAGTATACAGTCAACATAGTATACAGTCAACATAGTATACAGTCAACATAGTATACAGTCAACACAGTATACAGTCAACATAGTATACAGTCAACACAGTATACAGTCAACACAGTATACAGTCAACACAGTATACAGTCAACACTAGTATACAGTCAACACAGTATACACTATGTCAACAAGTATACAGTCAACACAGTATACAGTCAACACAGTATACAGTCAACACAGTATATACAGTCAACACAGTATACAGTCAACACAGTATACAGTCAACATAGTATACAGTCAACATAGTATACAGTCAACACAGTATACAGTCAACATAGTATACAGTCAACATAGTATACAGTCAACACAGTATACAGTCAACACAGTATACAGTCAACATAGTATACAGTCAACATAGTATACAGTCAACACAGTATACAGTCAACATGATACAGTCAACATAGTATACAGTCAACATAGTATACAGTCAACATAGTATACAGTCAACATAGTATACAGTCAACATAGTATACAGTCAACATAGTATACAGTCAACATAGTATACAGTCAACATAGTATACAGTCAACATAGTATACAGTCAACACAGTATACAGTCAACATAGTATACAGTCAACACAGTATACAGTCAACACAGTATACAGTCAACATAGTATACAGTCAACACAGTATACAGTCAACATAGTATACAGTCAACATAGTATACAGTCAACATAGTATACAGTCAACATAGTATACAGTCAACATAGTATACAGTCAACACAGTATACAGTCAACACAGTATACAGTCAACATAGTATACAGTCAACACAGTATACAGTCAACAGTATCAGGTATACAGTCAACACAGTATACAGTCAACACAGTATACAGTCAACATAGTATACAGTCAACATAGTATACAGTCAACACAGTATACAGTCAACATAGTATACAGTCAACACAGTATACAGTCAACATAGTATACAGTCAACACAGTATACAGTCAACATAGTATACAGTCAACACAGTATACAGTCAACACAGTATACAGTCAACACAGTATACAGTCAACACAGTATACAGTCAACACAGTATACAGTCAACACAGTATACAGTCAACACAGTATACAGTCAACACAGTATACAGTCAACACAGTATACAGTCAACACAGTATACAGTCAACATAGTATACAGTCAACATAGTATACAGTCAACATAGTATACAGTCAACACAGTATACAGTCAACATAGTATACAGTCAACACAGTATACAGTCAACACAGTATACAGTCAACACAGTATACAGTCAACACAGTATACAGTCAACACAGTATACAGTCAACACAGTATACAGTCAACACAGTATACAGTCAACACAGTATACAGTCAACATAGTATACAGTCAACATAGTATACAGTCAACATAGTATACAGTCAACATAGTATACAGTCAACATAGTATACAGTCAACATAGTATACAGTCAACATAGTATACAGTCAACACAGTATACAGTCAACATAGTATACAGTCAACACAGTATACAGTCAACACAGTATACAGTCAACATAGTATACAGTCAACACAGTATACAGTCAACATAGTATACAGTCAACACAGTATACAGTCAACATAGTATACAGTCAACATAGTATACAGTCAACATAGTATACAGTCAACACAGTATACAGTCAACATAGTATACAGTCAGTTCTTGTATATGACTGCCCCGTTTAGCAGTTTTTTCGTAAATACAATTGAAAAAGTACATCCAAAATTGAATAACACATGGAAAATCCTTCTAACACAAAATTATCTACCAGAGAATACTAGAAGGTTAACATTAAGACTTTCCTGGGGGCAAAGGGGAAGGTTCTTTCCAGTACTTTTCTAAGCTCTGTGAGGTTCTACATCAATTTAAACTCCTCAAAAGAGTACTTGTGTGCCTCCTCGTGCAGCTGTTGTCTGGTGCTGGTCTGCTCAACTCCTCTCTTCTGCTCTTAAGCAGAAATTATAAACATCATTCTGTCAAGACGGAAGTTTCTGAAGGGGAGTTCACTTCCACAGGGAAGGTTCCTAGATGGCGGTGAGAGGCTCTTGATCCAAATAATTCGACCCCGTTTTCCTCTTCCTTGGATCGAACCTTATTGCTTCCCATTCCCTTAGCGGTTATGACGTCTATGGGTTTAGTGCTTGCAGGGATGCTTGAACAGGTTTAGTCTCAAGCATAACAAGATCTCCGGGGATCCATTATGCTAAATATATCATCTTCATTTTAGATGTTATCGACATGTTTATTTATATACTATTTGATATGCAACATCAGTAGCACTGACTAGCACCACTAGCGCTGACTGGCACCAGTAGCACTGACTAGCACCAGTAGCACTGACTGGCACCAGTAGCGCTGACCAGCACCAGTAGCGCTGACCAGCACCAGTAGCGCTGACTAGCACCAGTAGCACTGACTGGCACCAGTAGCACTGACTAGCACCAGTAGCACTGACTAGCACCAGTAGCACTGACTAGCACTAGTAGCGCTGACCAGCACCAGTAGCACTGACTAGCACCAGTAGCGCTGACTAGCACCAGTAGCGCTGACTGGCACCAGTAGCGCTGACTAGCACCAGTAACGCTGACCAGCACCAGTAGCGCTGACTAGCACCAGTAGCGCTGACTGGCACCAGTAGCGCTGACTAGCCCCAGTTGCGCTGACTAGCTCCAGTGCCAGCACCAGTACCAGCGCTTAGTGGCACCAAAACTAATTAACGTTTCATTGCCTAATTTTGGAACAGCGATAAATGTGGCTGAGGACGTCAGTGTGGAAGATGTCAGCGGCTACACAACAGATGTCGCCGCTACCTCTGTGCTGTCAGTGGTCTGATAGTTGGGATAGACATGATCTTCCTGTTATAAAGCTGCGTTGTGTGGGGCTCACCTCTCTCCATAAAACCTTCACATAAAGACTCTAATGTGTGATGTTACTGTGGTGTTACTGCTGCTGTCATGTGGACCAGGCGCTTCGGCTCCCTCAATGCCCTGGTGATGGACCAGGTGCTTAGGCTCATTCAGTGCCCTGGTGATGGACCAGGTGCTTAGGCTCATTCAGTGCCCTGGTGATGGACCAGGTGCTTAGGCTCATTCAGTGCCCTGGTGATGGACCAGGTGATTCGGCTCCTTTTATACCTTGGTGATGGACCATGCGCTTCAGCTCATTCAGTGACCTGGTGATGGACCAGGTGCTTCGGCTCATTCAGTGCCCTGGTGATGGACCAGGTGCTTCGGCTCCTTTTATACCTTGGTGATGGACCATGCGCTTCAGCTCCTTCAACGCCCTGGTGATGGACCAGGTGCTTCGGCTCATTCAGTGCCCTGGTGATGGACCAGGTGTTTCAGCTCATTCAGTGACCTGGTGATGGACCAGGTGCTTCGGTTCATTCAGTGCCCTGGTGATGGACCAGGTACTTCGGCTCATTCAGTGCCCTGGTGATGGACCAGGTGTTTTGGCTCATTCAGTGCCCTGGTGATGGACCAGGTGCTTCAGCTCCTTCAACGCCCTGATGATGGACCAGGTGCTTCAGCTCTTTTGGTGCTCTTGTGATGGACCAGGTTCTTCAGCTGTTCCAGTACCTTGTTTTATAATGCCCTGATTATCGAAGCATATTCCATGGATGGAGTAGGTGGGTTGGGTAGGAGTTTTTGTTTGTGGGATTGGTTTTGGGTTTTACGGGGACCTGCCTAGCGTGGACCAGTTGGCTTGCTGCAGTGTTCCTTATTTCTGTGTTGTTGTGAGTGAGAAGGGTTGGATTTGAACGGGACTTGCACAATTGTTTGGGGGGTTGTCGGGGCTTGTTCCTTGGATGGGGATGGTTTGGACAAATATTTTTGTTAGTGGGTTGGTTTTGACATGGACCTGCCAAGTATGGGCCAGTAGGCCTGTTGCAGTGTTCCTCCTTTCTTATGTTCTTATGTCGTGTTACTGCTGTCATGTCGTGTTACTGCTGCTGTCATGTCATGTTACTGCTGCTGTCATGTCATGTTACTGCTGCCGTCATGTGTCATGATAATACTGCTGTGATGTGTCATGTTACCGCTGCTGTGATGTGTCATGTTACTGCTGCTGGTCTAGTTTTCACCGTTACTGTGCTGCATCACTTCTGACGTGTGGATATACTTTTCTATGTGAGTTTTCCCTCCAGTTTAAACTCCTTAAAAGAACACTGAGTGCTTGTACTAAAGGCATTTAGGATTACATGTGAACACAACACTCTAGACCTCTGTGCCGAGTGCACGGTCATGGTGTCAGTGCACGGTCATGGTGTCAGTGCACGGTCATGGTGTCAGTCCACGGTCATGGTGTCAGTGCACGGTCATGGTGTCAGTGCACGGTCATGGTGTCAGTCCACGGTCATGGTGTCAGTGCACGGTCATGGTGTCAGCTGCGCCTTCAGTGTGTGTAGTGTGCGGGTTAATATTAGATAACAATTGGAATGGGTCAAAAGTATCAGGCCAAAACTGTCGCCTGGGTCTCTTACTGTAATGTAGTTTTGTTCACTGGCTTCATAAACCTGAATACCGTTGTTCTAGACCACAACCACCAGCATACCCTACCACCTTCACCACCTACCACCACCTTCACCACCTACCACTACCATCACCACCTACCACTACCATCACCACCTACCACTACCATCACCACCTACCACCACTATCACCACCTACCACCACCATCACCACCTACCACCACCACCTTCCACCACCATCACCACCTACCACTACCATCACCACCTACCACCACCTTCACTACCTACCACCACCATCACTTCCTACCACCACCACCACCACCTACCACCACCATCACCACCTACCACCACCATCACCACCTACCACCACCATCACCACCTACCACCACCTTCACTACCTACCACCACCATCACCACCTACCACCACCTTCACCACCTACCACCACCTTCACCACCTACCACCACCATCACCACCTACCACCACCATCACCACCTACCACCACTATCACCACCTACCACCACCATCACCACCTACCACCACCATCACAACCTACCACCACCACCACCACCTACCACCACCACCACCTACCACCACCTTCACCACCTACCACCACCATCACAACCTACCACCACCATCACAACCTACCACCACCACCACCACCTACCACCACCACCATCACCACCACCACCTTCACCACCTACCACTACCATCACCACCTACCACCACCATCACTACCTACCACCACCATCACCACCTACCACTACCATCACCTACCACCACCATCACTACCTACCACCACCTTCACTACCTACCACCACCATCACTACCTACCACAACCATCACTACCTACCACCACCATCACTACATAGCACCACCATCACTACATAGCACCACCTTCACTATCTACAACCACCATCACTACCTACCACCACCATCAATACCTACCATCACTACCTACCACCACCTTCACTACCTACCACCACTATCACTACCTACCACCACCTTCACTACCTACCACCACCTTCACTACCTACCACCACCTTCACTACCTACCACCACCGTCACTACCTACCACCACCGTCACTACCTACCACCACCTTCACTACCTACCACCACCATCACTACCTACCACCACCTTCACTACCTACCACCACCATCACTACCTACCACCACCGTCACTACCTACCACCACCATCACTACCAACCACCACCTTCACTACCATCTTCCCTAGCCTACCTCTTACTCCTTTATAATCCTCTTCGTCCTCCTCCTCTTCGTCCTCCTCCTCTTCGTCCTCCTCCTCTTCGTCCACCTCCTCTTCCTCCTCATCTTTCTCCTCTTCTCTTCCACCTCCTCTTCCCCCCCTCCTCCTCCCTCCTCCCTCCTCCCCTCCTCCTCCTCCTCCTCCTCCTTCACGGATATAAATAATAAGACTTCGCTTGCAAAAATCACGACTTCGAAATATCAGAAAAATAATTTTTTTTTGCATGAGGTGCGTATGACCTGCCAATGTTTTCTTATCAGATTAACTCTCTTTACTTTTATCTTCATGCCTCTTCCCTTTCCTTTACTCCCCTCCATTCTCTCTCTCTCTTTCTCTCTCTCTCTCTCTCTCTCTCTCTCTCTCTCTCTCTCTCTCTCTCTCTCTCTCTCTCTCTCTCACACTAACAACAACAAAAGTCACAGAATTAAAATGGTCACCAGGGAAATTATGGGGGTAGAGGTTTTAGTCTCCTGTGTGAATATTGTGTAAATATTGTCTCCATCACCGTAACTATGCGAGTATTGTGGATTTAGTGCTGTTATTGTTGTGTATGTGTATGTGTGTGTGTGTGTGTGTGTGTGTGTGTGTGTGTGTGTGTGTGTGTGTGTGTGTGTGTTTCTTTCACCCCCTTCCTCATCAAAGTCATTGCACTTATCAACCAGCCTAAGACTAAAGAAGTACTTCCTTACATCCCAGTGATTCATCTATGTCTTCAACTTCCCCCTATGTCCCCTTGATCCTGGTCCTCTTAATTCAATCTCTATCTGTGCTACTGATTCCTCTTAGGATTGTGTATGTAGTAATCATGTCCTCCCCTTATCCTCTCTGCCAAGGTTGTTAGGTTCATTTCCTTCAACTTCCCCTCAGAGGGCATTTCACTCAGCTCTGGTACTAATCTGGTTGCAAATCTTTGAACCTTTTCAAGCTTCTGCAAGTGCTTGACCAGGCGTGGGCTCCATGCTGGGACTGCTTACTCAATGAATGGCTTAGCTAACATAAGTCGTATAAAGAGTTCTGAAGGATTCTTCGTTCCTGAATGCTATTCTGAAGTTTGTTAATCTAGCAAATACCGCTGCCGTTATACGGCTTATGTGCGATTCTGGCAATATGTTTGGTGTTATATTCACCCCAGGTTCTTTTCACTATGGTATTTTTGTCTTCTCTCTTCCCATGCCTCTCTTCTCCAAATGCATGACCTTACATTTGTTTGGGTTGAACCCGAGAAGCCACTTGTTTGACCACATCTGCAGTAAGTTAGAACTCTCTGGAGTTTGTCACTGTCCTATCTTGTTCTTATTTTTCTCATTATTTTCACATCTTTAGCAAACAGTCACACACAGGACTTGATCCCCTCTGGTGAGTCATTCATGTATATTAGGAACAATAGTGATCCTAACTCTGATCCTTGAGGAATATAACTACTCTCTCTCATTCTGATTTCTCATTCCTTATTGAATACTCTGCCTTCTGTCATTACGTACTCCTTGACCCACTCGAACAATCAGCCTTTAACCCTGCTTGTTCTTCTAATTTCCGGAATAATCTCTGGTGTGGTACTGTATCTTAGGCTTTTCTGCAGTCCAAGAAAATGTAGTCTTCCTAACTCCGTCTCTCTTGTTTCATCTCTGTGACTCTGTCATAGAACTCAGCGAACTCGTAAGACAGAGTTTTCCATCCCAAAATCTGTGTTGGTTTAGTGTTAAGAATCTTCTGTGCAAGTGTCTCAATATCTCTTTCTTTGCTGTCTTCTGGAAAACTTTTGATAGTATGCATATTAGATAGATTAACTTTTTTTTAATGAATGGGGATCACATTTGAGTTTTTACACTTTTCTGGCAGCTGTCTTGACAGGAGAGATTGACTGACTGTCTTAGTCTTGCTGAACCTAGCTTAGGCTAGGTTAGGTTAGGCTAGGCTAGGTTAGGTAAGGTTTGTCAGGAAACAGGATGTGTTTGCTGACGCGGGTCTTAGTCATATAGGCAGAAGATGGACTCTTATATCGTGAAGTCAGATAAGGTACTGGACACTGCTACTAAGTTGACCGAAACATTGACTCAATTTTTACTATCTGCGCATATCATCTCTGAATTGAATTAATAAAACCGTAGTGAACTTTTGGACTCTGCTTAGATCGTTGAAAAATAGGCATATATATATATATATATATATATGTTTGTGAATATTTCGCCTGCTCTTGCGAATTCCTAGCATTGTAAAAATCTCTAGTTGTGTCGATGCATGCAGGGGATGAGATGAAAAGCTGTAAGCCTTCCTGCCTGAAAGCTGGCTGCCTTGGAATAACGTCTAGCGAAAGCTGGATGCCAAGGTATTGGACCAGTGTGGTACGGTCGGTAAAGCACTGCGTACCTTGTCATGAGGTTCGTAGGTTCGAGTCTCCGTCGGCCAGAGATCAGTGTTTATATATATATATATATATATATATATATATATATATATATATATATATATATATATATATATATATATATATATATATATATATATATATATATATATATATATAATGTGTGTGTGTGAAAATATGATTTTGATTTGATAAGGTTTTCATATTTTATGGTAAAAATAAGTGGAGGTACTCGTAACCCCCTCCATGGCACTCGTATCCCCTCCATGGCACTCGTAACCCCCTCCATGGCACTCGTAACCCCCTCCCGTAGGGCACTGGTCCTTCACCCGTGGTGATAACCCCCACCACCGAGTGTCACCGCTGCTCTCACAGGTGTTATCATTGTATCAGCTGTTGATGACCTTGATAACATTGTTTAGTGATAACCTCAGGAATGTCGGGTTTCTCTCTCTCTCTCTCTCTCTCTCTCTCTCTCTCTCTCTCTCTCAAAATATACAGCGAGATGTTGCTGGAAAAAAATCACACACATACCACCCACAAATTGGAAATTAAAACTGCACGACCCTTGTGGTCGCCTTGAAGCATTACCATGTAACATGTGGAAGAGAACGACCTTTGTGGTCGTCTTGAAGCATTACCATGTAACATGTGGAAGAGAACGACCTTTGTGGTCTTCTTGGGTACTTTACCTCGAATTCAGTGTGTATTCACCCAGGAGCTGGAACTCGACCCCTCCTCGGCGGTCGAGTCCTAGCTCCTGGCCATGCCTCGCGCCTCTGGCCGCTACTGGGTTTCCCCTCTCCTTGCTGCGTGAGCCCTATCGTACCTCGTCTTTAAACTGTGTATGGATCCTGCCTCTACCACCTCGCTGGCTAGGTCTTTCCAGTCCTAACTATAGTTAAAAAACATTTCGTAACATCCCTGTGAGTCCTCTGTTGTTTAAGTTGCAGCTGTGTTGTCGTGTACCTGAGACCAGCCTCTCAAGCAGGCTCACCTTGTCCACCCTTGCAGTTCCTCTCTGAATTTTGTACGACGTAATCATGTCACCTCTGGTCTTTATGGCCTCTAACATCGTCAGGTTTAGCTCCGTTAGTCTCTCCTCATAGCTCTTACCTCTTAGCTTCGGGGGTAGTCTCGTTACAAACTCCCTGACATGCTTTATCAGATATGAATTCCTTACTGCGCTGCGTACTCCAAGATGAGCCTTACTAATGTATATTTTGTCGTGAATGATTCTTTGTTGAGGTTTCTAAAACCTATCCTTAAGAGGCGCGTGAGTTTCCCTGTCTCCTAATATCATGTTTAATTTTACCCTATAATTTACCTTGTCTATAATTACTATCGCATTTTCTTTGTCTGTTTCGTAAGGTGAAGTCCAGGATCTTTCCTTAATTCATATTGTAGAGGTCTGAGCTTCGCAGTTGTGTTGTAGAGGTCTGAGCTTCGCAGTTGTGTTGTAGAGGTCTGAGCTTCTACAACACAATTGTCCTCAAAGTTTTGTTAAGTTATACCATGAATTAAGGAAAGATCCTGGATTTCTCCTTACGAAACAGACAAAGCAAATGTGATAGTAATTATGGATAAGGTAGATTATAGGGGAAAAATAACATATTAGAAAAGAGGGAACTGACGTGCTCCTTATATTTCTCATTTTCAAGTTTGCTGCAGAAGTTAGTTTGTTGATGTGCTGTTACACGAGATGCTCGGACCTATGTTGACTCTGAGGTCTTCTTTCAGGGAGGTTTGCAACCTTTGCTCAACGAGCCTGTGCTGTTTCCCCTCGTCTTTGTACTTCCCAAATTTTCATAACTTATCATTTGCCAGAGGGTTAAATTCTAGTACCACTTGTCAGACCAACCCAGCAGCTTCTCCCGATCCGTTTGTAGTCTTTTCTGGTTTACTGCTGTTTTTATTCTTTTTGATTAATTTCACGTTATCTGTGAACACGGAACACCTCTTCTGTCATGCCATTTCCGTACATAAACAGTACTGGTCCCATTACTAACCCTTGTGGAACCCCATTCGCCACGCTTGCCCATCTTGACACACGTCCTCCCTGACAATACATAACACAACAAAGCAAGACGAATAAAAACGGAATAATAGGTACATATGAATATTTATCCGAAAAATTAAAAAACAATCTTAAGCTATCTACACTGAACAAGAAATGGCTGTACACACACAACATTGTACAACTATGTACACCATGTACGTGAGTACGGATAGGAAGGGTGTCTGGCGCTTAGCAGACGGAGGATCTAAGACCTTTCCAACGTATTCGCCGAAATGACTCCATGTGTTTCTCTTAAGTGATTTCATGAAAAGTCGTGTGCATGATTCGTGTTGTTTGTTGTTGTAGTGTTTGTGTTGGTGTGTGTGTGTGTGTGTGTGTGTGTGTGTGTGTGTGTGTGTGTGTGTGTGTGTGTGTGTGTGTGTGTGTGTGTGTGTGTGTGTGTGTGTGTGGACCTTTTGGCCGCACATACAATAAGTTCAACTGGTTTACATGTTGGCAGTGTGATATTGCAGGAGGTGGAGGTGGAGAAGGTGTTGGTGGTGGAGGACGACGAGGAGGTTGTGGTGGAGGAGGAGGTGGTGGCGGTGCCGCCGCCGGTAAGCGTTGTTTGCACTGCTTTTTGTATCCCCAGGACAAGTGTTTTTTACACTGTTGAGTTTACAGGTTACGAGCTTAATGCTACCTCACCTTACTGAGCCAGAGTTATCCTACCTCACCTTATTGAGCCAGAGTTATCCTACCTCACCTTATTGAGCCAGAGTTATCCTACCTCACCTTATTGAGCCAGAGTTATCCTACCTCACCTTATTGAGCCAGAGTTATCCTACCTCACCTTATTGAGCCAGAGTTATCCTACCTCACCTTATTGAGCCAGAGTTATCCTACCTCACCTTATTGAGCCAGAGTTATCCTACCTCACCTTACTGAGCCAGAGTTATCCTACCTCACCTAATTGAGCCAGAGTTATCCTACCTCACCTTATTGAGCCAGAGTTATCCTACCTCACCTTATTGAGCCAGAGTTATCCTACCTCACCTTATTGAGCCAGAGTTATCCTACCTCACCTTATTGAGCCAGAGTTATCCTACCTCAGCTTATTGACACAGAGTTGTTATCATACTTCAGCTAACTTACAGGCTAAGAGCAGTTATCCTGCCTCAGACCTAAGATGAACTACCCATTCCCTGCAAAATGCCATCCCCAACAGCTGGTAACTCCCAGGTACGTCTTACTGCTGGGGAAACAATGAGCAACAGGTGCATTGAGATTTCCCCATACGTCTCTCTTCGCCCTGGATTGACCCTAGGTCCCTCGGTTGTGAGCCCTTACTCTGCTCGCCCTGGATTGAACCCATTTCTTTCGATTGTGAGCCCATACTCTGTTCGCCCGATGGCTTCACGGTGGCTTTAACGGTTGCTTTCCTGTGGGTTTCCCGGTGACTTCACGGTGGCTTCACGTTGACTTTCCCGGTGGCTTCACAGTGGCTTCACGTTGACTTTCCCGGTGGCATCACAGTGGCTTTATTGTGGCTTTCACGGTGGCTTCACAGTGGTTTTAATGGTGGCTTTCCCGGTGGCTTCACGGTGGCTTTCCTAGTGGCTTCACGGTGGCTTTCCTGGTGGCTTCACGGTGTCTTTCACGGTGAATTTTTCCATATGCAAATTTTGGTGCCATGTCGACTCCTCTGATTTTTATTGTTTTTAATCCTATGTAATACATTTTGTTTTAGATTTGTGATTGTTTAGTTAAAAACTATATGAGCGGTAGCAGTAGTAGTTGTAGTAGTGTTAGCAGTAGTTTTAGTAGCAGTAGTTGTTGTTTTAGTACCAGTAATTATAGTATTAGTGGTTGTAGTAATAGTAGTTGTAATTGTAGTAATTGCAATAGTAGTAGTAGTACTAGTAGTTGCTGTAGTAACAGTAGTAGTATTATTAGTTTCTGTAGTAGCAGTAGTAGTACTAGTAGTTGCTGTAGTAGTAGTAGTAGTACTAGTAGTAGTAGCATTTGTAATTGTATTAATAGTAATACTTGTTTTAGTAACAGCTGCAGTAGTACAAGAAGTCCTCACTTAACGTCGTCGATAGGTTCTAGGAAAGTGCAACTTTAAGCAAAATGACGTATAACGAAACCAATTTTACCATAGGCTAATTGATATAAACCATTGTTAAGTTGCTATGGCAAGGGAGAGCTGAGAGGGAGGCCAGTAGTGCTGCAGACGCCATGACTGTGGAGTACGTCGCTCTGGGGCGCTATAAAGTCGTATGTTTACTCTTTTATTGATATTTTTATTATTTTAGGTATCGCATGTTTTTCAGAATTATATAAGAAACACGCTACATATCATAAAAAACAAATACAAACAGCTATAAGGGAGGAAATTGACTTAATATTGAAGCTAAGTAAGCAGCTGCGGCTGTTATTTGTATGTTATACAGTTTTAAACGTTTATTAAAATGTTTAAACTAACCACGACTAACGTGTTTTTTATTTAGATCTTCAAATAAACTTAAAGCTTTCATTTGTATGGCCATTAGCGAACATAGAGAGTTACGCCCATGCATGTTCTCCATCCTGATATTTAAAAGTCTTTCAGTATTTTCCATTCCTGGCCGGAAGTTGATTTTTCTTTTCAACGTTATAACGAAACGACGTTAAGTGAGGACTTCCTGTAGTTGTAGTAGTAGCCACGATGCTCTGCTCAACACAGTGTTGCCACAATGTTCAGCACAGTGTTGCCACAATACTCTGCTCATCACAGTGTTGTCACAATGTTCTGCTCAACACAGTATTGCCACAATGCTCTGCTCAGCCAAACACAAAAACAGCGAGAAAATATAGTGGCTTATGTTTGTATTCAAATAAAATGTAGATAGCCAGGCTTTTATATGGTGTGTTTGTTAGCTTTTATTCGCTTATGTCAGTATATTAGAGGTAGTACCCCCATCCTATTGTGTGTGTGTGGGGGGGTTGTGTGTGTGTGTGGGGTTGTGTGTGTGGGGGGGTTGTGTGTGTGGGGGGGTTGTGTGTGTGTACTCACCTAGTTGTGGTTGCAGGGGTCGAGACATAGCTCCTGGCCCCGCCTCTTCACTGGCCGCTACTGGGTCACTCTCCCTGCGCCATGAGCTTTATCATACCTCTTCTTAAAGCTGTGTATGGAACCTGCCTCCACTACATCGCTTCCCAAGCTATTCCACTTCCCGACTACTCTGTGACTGAAGAAATACTTCCTAACATCCCTGTGATTCATCTGAGTCTTCAACTTCCAACTGTGTCCCCTTGTTGCTGTGTCCCATCTTTGGAACATTCTGTCTCTATCAACCTTGTCAATTCCTCTCAGTATCTTATATGTCGTTATCATGTCCTCCCTATCTCTCCTGTCCTCCAGTGTCGTCAGGTCGATTTCCCTTAACCTCTCCTCGTAGGACATACCCCTTAGCTCCGGGACTAGTCTTGTTGCAAACCTTTGCACTTTCTCTAGTTTCTTTACGTGCTTGGATAAATGTGGGTTCCAAACTGGTGCTGCATACTCCAGTATGGGCCTAACGTACACAGTGTACAGGGTCCTGAACGATTCTTTATTAAGATGTCGGAATGCTGTTCTTAGGTTTCCTAGGCGCCCGTATGCTGCAGCAGTTATTTGGTTGATGTGCGCCTCAGGAGATGTGCCTGGTGTTATACTCACCCCAAGATCTTTTTCCTTGATTGAAGTTTGTAGTCTCTGGCCCCCTAGACTGTACTCCGTCTGCGGTCTTCTTTGCCCTTCCCCAATCTTCATGACTTTGCACTTGGTTGGGTTGAACTCCAGGAGCCAATTGCTGGACCAGGCTTGCAGCCTATCCAGATCCCTTTGTAGTTCTGCCTGGTCCTCTTCCGATTGAATTCTTCTCATCAACTTCACATCATCTGCAAACAGGGACACTTCGGAGTCTATTCCTTCCGTCATGTCGTTCACAAACACCAGAAACAGCACCGGTCCTAGGACTGACCCCTGTGGCACCCCACTCGTCACCGGCGCCCACTCTGACACCTCGCCACGAACCATGACTCGCTGCTGTCTTCCTGACAGGTATTCCCTGATCCATTGTAGTGCCTTCCCTGTTATCCCTGCCTGGTCCTCCAGCTTCTGCACTAATCTCTTGTGTGGGACTGTGTCAAACGCCTTCTTACAGTCCAAGAATATGCAATCTACCCACCTCTCTCTCTCATGTCTTACTGCTGTCACCCTGTCATAGAACTCCAGTAGGTTTGTGACACAGGATTTCCCGTCCCTGAAACCGTGTTGGCCTTCGTTGATAAGCTCATTCCTTTCTAGGTGCTCCACCACTCTTCTCCTGATAATCTTCTCCATGACCTTGCATACTATACATGTCAGTGACACTGGTCTGTAGTTTAGTGCTACGTTTCTGTCTCCTTTTTTAAAAATTGGAACTACATTTGCTGTCTTCCATACCTCTGGTAGTTGCCCTGTTTCGATAGACGTGTTGAAGATTGTTGTTAGGGGTACACATAGCTCCTCTGCTCCCTCTCTCAGGACCCATGGAGAAATGTTGTCCGGCCCCATCGCCTTTGAGGTATCTAGCTCGCTTAGTAGCCTCTTCACTTCCTCCTCAGTTGTGTTTATCGTGTCCAGCACCTGGTGGTGTACCCTACCTCTCCTCCTTTCTGGAGGCCCTTCTATTTCCTCTGTGAACACCTCTTTGAATCTCATGTTGAGCTCCTCACACACTTCGTGGTCATTTCTTGTGACCTCCCCTCCTACCTTCCTCAGCCTGATCACCTGATCCTTGACTGTTGTCCTCCTCCTGATGTGGCTGTACAACAGCTTTGGGTCAGATTTTGCTTTCGCTGCTATGTCATTTTCGTATTGTCTTTGGGCTTCCCTTCTTACCTGTGCATATTCATTTCTGGCTCTACGACTGTTCTCCTTATTCTCCTGGGTCCTTTGCCTTCTATACTTCTTCCATTCCCTGGCACACTTGGTTTTGGCTTCCCTGCACCTTTGGGTGAACCATGGGCTCATCCTGGCTTTTTCGCTTTTCCTGTTACCCTTGGGTATAAACCTCTCCTCAGCTTCCATGCAAATTGTGGGGTTGTGTGTGTGTGTGTGTGTGTGTGTATGTGTGTGTGTGTGTGTGTATGTGTGTGTGTGTGTGGTTGTGTGTGTGTGTGTGTGTGGGGTTGTGTGTGTGTATGTGTGTGTGTGTGTGTGTATGTGTGTGTGTGTGTGGTTGTGTGTGTGTGTGTGTGGTTCTTGAGCTACGTTCTTGAGTTTTTGTTCAGCTTTGTGTTGACTCCCATCATACGCTGCTCTCTGGGGAGAGCCTTCTGATCTACTATCTTGTTCATCTGTACAGAGGATGGGGGGAGAGAGCCATGTACAGTTATGTACTCTTTTTTTTCTATATACGCCTATGTACTATATGTTCCTTCGTGTTCTCCATGTACTCACATGCATATCATGTTCTCCATGTACTCACATGTATATCATGTTCTCCATGTACTCATATATATATCGTGTGTACCATAGCTCGATTGTTAGCGCACTCAGCTCACACCAATATTGAGGTCCGTGGTTCGATCCCCGCTACGGGTGGAAACATTAGGACGTGTTCCCTTAGGACACCCGCTGTCCCTATTCACCTAGCAGTAAAATAGGTACCTGGGTGTTAGTGGACTGGTGTGGGTCGCATCCTGAGGACAAATTGACCTAGTTTGCCCAAAATGCTCTTCATAACAAGCGGCTTTCTATATAGTAGTATGTCATTGATGTCAGCTATGGTCTGTATACCTTGTACTTGTAGTAAATAAATATTGTTATTATTATTATGTACTCACATGTATAACATGTACTTCATGTACTCACATGTACTCTGACTTGGTTTTCAATCTGTGAGAGTATTGAGAGGTATGTATACTGATGTATTAGCGCTCAGTGTAGATGTGCCAGTGTCAGCATCCAGTAAGTGCTCAGGCGTGAGTGCCAGTGCCACCTTTAGTAAGTGCTCAGGAGTGCCACCTTCAGTAAGTGCTCAGGCGTGAGTGCCGCCTTCAGTAAGTGCTCAGGCGTGAGTGCCACCTTTAGTAAGTTCTCAGGCGTGAGTGCCACCTTCAAGTGCTTAGGCGTGAGTGCCACCTTCAGCAAGTGCTCAGGCGTGAGTGCCACCTTCAGCAAGTTCTCAGGCGTGAGTGCCACCTTCAGCAAGTTCTCAGGCGTGAGTGCCACCTTCAGCAAGTTCTCAGGCGTGAGTGCCACCTTCAGTAAGTTCTCAGGCGTGAGTGCCACCTTCAGTAAGTTCTCAGGCGTGAGTGCCACCTTCAGTAAGTTCTCAGGCGTGAGTGCCACCTTCAGTAAGTTCTCAGGCGTGAGTGCCACCTTCAGTAAGTTCTCAGGCGTGAGTGCCACCTTCAGTAAGTTCTCAGGCGTAAGTGCCACCTTCAGTAAGTGCTCAGGCGTGAGTGCCACCTTCAGTAAGTTTTCAGGTGTGAGTGCCACCTTCAGTAAGTTCTCAGATGTGAGTGCCAGCAGTCAGTGTCCCTCCACACTTTCAGTTTCTTATCTCGCCTTTCTCTTACTTTTAACTTCTCCCTCCCTGCTTCCCTCCCTTGCTTCTCTACCTGCTTCCGTCCCTGATTCCCTACCTTGCTTCCCTTCCTTTCTCTCTACCTTCCTTCCCTATCTGCTTCCCTCTCTGCTTCCCTTCCTGCTTCCCTACCTTGCTTCCCTCCTTGCTTCTCTACCTGCTTCCCTACCCTGCTTATCTCCCGGCTTCCCTACCTTCCTTCTCTCCCTGCTTCCCTACCTCCTTTACTTCCTTTGATCTAGACTAGCATTCCCAGCAAGAGAATGGCTCTGTCTGTCTGTCTGTCTGTCTGTCTCTCTCTCTCTCTCTCTCTCTCTCTCTCTCTCTCTCTCTCTCTCTCTCTCTTTTAGTAACAATATGTGAAGAAGAATGTAAAGTTTTGCCGGGATACTAATTTAACTTTGGTAAATGGAAACACTGAGCTGGTGGTGATGATGGTGCTATTGTTGGTGTTGGTGGTGATAATGGTGCTATTGTTGGTGGTGATGATGATGCTATTGTTGGTGATGGTGCTATTGTTGGTGGTGATGATGGTGCTATGGTTGGTGGTGGTGGTGCTATTGTTGGTGGTGGTGCTATTGTTGGTGGTGGTGATGGTGCTATGGTTGGTGGTGATGATGGTGCTATGGTTGGTGGTGATGGTGCTATTGTTGGTGGTGGTGCTATTGTTGGTGGTGGTGATGGTGCTATTGTTGATGTTGGTGGTGATGATGCTATTGTTGGTGGTGGTGGTTGTGGTGCTAGTGTTGGTGGTGATGTGCTGCTGCTACTGTTGGTGATGGTGATGTGCTTCTGCTTCTGTTATTGATGGTGGTGATGATGTGCTGCTGCTACTGTTGGTGATGATGTGCTGCTGCTACTGTTGGTGATGATGTGCTGCTGCTACTGTTGGTGGTGATGTGCTGTTGCTACTGTTGGTGGTGGTGATATGCTGCTGCTACTGTTGTTGGTGGTGATGTGCTGCTGCTACTGTTGGTGATGCTGCTGTTGGTGCTACTGTTGTTATTGTTTATGCTACGGATGTTGATGGTGGTAGTGATGGTGGTACAGTGTCAGTTGATAGTGTCAAATATGATAGTAAATATAGTACTAAATTTGGTAGTATATTAGTAGATATAGTAGTAAATATGGTAGTACATATATTAGCGGAAGTATTGATGACAATACAAATGTTGGTAGTGTTGGCACAGACTCATTGATTTCCTTTATCGAGGCTCCTGGGTGTTGACCCTGAGTCTTGACTTGTCATGTGTTGGGGAGGAATGGTGGGTGGGCGGGGATGGGGGAGGGAGGGAGGGAGGGTAGGAAGGAGGAAGTGTGGTTTGGTTGGGAGGGAGAAGGGAGGGGGGGGGTCAGCAGTTGTTTGTAGAGTACAGTATGAAACACTGACAGTAAGACACATGGTTAATAGAACGAATAAACGTAACAGGCAATAGATAGACCAAAAAGGGATTACATAGCAACAACGAGAGAGAGAGAGAGAGAGAGAGAGAGAGAGAGAGAGAGAGAGAGAGAGAGAGAGAATGAACGAATGAACAAATAACTTTTTCATTCAGTTACAAAAAAACACTGCATTTAAACCCGTCCAAAGTGATCAGGCTACTTAACCTTTCTGACCTCTCTCTTGCTGTCCATCAACAACTTTTCTGACCCCTCTCTTGCTGTCCATCAACAACCTTTCTGACCTCTCTCTTGCTGTCCATCAACAACCTTTCTGACCTCTCTCTTGCTGTCCATCAACAACTTTTCTGACCTCTCTCTTCCTGTCCATCAACAACCTTTCTGACCTCTCTCTTCCTGTCCATCAACAACCTTTCTGACCTCTCTCTTCCTGTCCATCAACAACTTTTCTGACCTCTCTCTTCCTGTCCATCAACAACCTTTCTGACCTCTCTCTTCCTGTCCATCAACAACCTTTCTGACCTCTCTCTTGCTGTCCATCAACAACCTTTCTGACCTCTCTCTTGCTGTCCATCAACAACCTTTCTGACCTCTCTCTCTTGCTGTCCATCAACAACCTTTCTGACCTCTCTCTCTTGCTGTCCATCAACAACCTTTCTGACCTCTCTCTTGCTGTCCATCAACAACCTTTCTGACCTCTCTCTTGCTGTCCATCAACAACCTTTCTGACCTCTCTCTTGCTGTCCATCAACAACCTTTCTGACCTCTCTCTGTCTACTCTCAACCTTTCTGACCCCTCTCTTCCTGTCCATCAACAACCTTTCTGACCTCTCCCTGTATACCCTCAACCTTTCTGACCTCTGTCAGTCTACTCTCAACCTTTCTGACCTATCTCTTCCTGTCCATCAACAACCTTTCTGACCTCTCCCTGTCTACCCTCAACCTTTCTGACCTCTCTCTGTCTACTCTCAACCTTTCTGACCTCTCCCTGTCTACCCTCAACCTTTCTGACCTCTCTCTTCCTGTCCATCAACAACCTTTCTGACCTCTCCCTGTCTACCCTCAACCTTTCTGACCTCTCTCTGTCTACTCTCAACCTTTCTGATCTCTCTCTGTCTACTCTCAACCTTTCTGACCTCTCCCTGTCTACCCTCAACCTTTCTGACCTCTCTCTGTCTACTCTCAACCTTTCTGACCTCTCCGTGTCTACCTTCAACCTTTCTGACCTCTCCCTGTCTACTCTCAACCTTTCTGACCTCTCCCTGTCTACCCTCAACCTTTCTGACCTCTCTCTGTCTACTCTCAACCTTTCTGACCTCTCCGTGTCTACCTTCAACCTTTCTGACCTCTCTCTGTCTACTCTCAACCTTTCTGACCTCTCCCTGTCTACCCTCAACCTTTCTGACCTCTCTCTTCCTGTCCATCAACAACCTTTCTGACTTCTCCCTGTCTACTCTCAACCTTTCTGACCTCTCCCTGTCTACTCTCAACCTTTCTGACCTCTCCCTGTCTACTCTCAACCTTTCTAACCTCTCCCTGTCTACCCTCAAACTTTCTGACCTCTCCCTGTCTACTCTCAACCTTTCTAACCTCTCCCTGTCTACCCTCAACCTTTCTGACCTCTCCCTGTCTACTCTCAACCTTTCTGACCTCTCCCTGTCTACCCTCAACCTTTCTGACCTCTCCCTGTCTACTCTCAACCTTTCTGACCTCTCTCTCATTGTCTTCCCCTCAATCTTTCTTACTTTTTCTATTTACACACAACCTTTCTTCTTTTTCTGTCTACCCACAACCTTTCTTCTTTTTCTGTCTACCCACAACCTTCCTTCTTTTTCTGTCTACCCACAACCTTCCTTCTTTTTCTGTCTACCCACAACCTTCCTTCTTTTTCTGTCTACCCACAGCTTCCTTCTTTTTCTATCTACCCACAGCTTCCTTACATCTCTCTTCCTGTCTAGCCTCAAACGTCTTCACTGTTCTGTTCTTCCTCAATCCGTTGTTATTCCTCTCGTGATCTAACAAAAATAATGAACAAGGAAATCAAAGTATTATTAGAGTCATGTTCAGAATGTGTTGAATAGCACATACACGAGTGGATGAATAAGACACATGTTCAACACCTGTGTCTTATTCATAAGCTCGTTGGTGTTATATAACATTAATGTACACGAGTAATATCAAATCAACCCGTTAAATAAATGTCCTTTAAATTAATAATACCTCATCATGAGTAAATGTTAGTTGAGTGGAAGGCAAATACGGGTTCCGGTGCTCAGCGCGGCTCTCGCGCGCTCTCTCTCTCTCTCTTTTTCCCGCCAAATATTTTGCGCGGGAAAAATTGGCGCGCTTTTGTAGACTTCAATTTTGAAAACAGTGTTTTTGAATTTTAAATATGTATTTTTTGCGGGGGGTGGGAGAGGGGTTGGGTCGTGTTTTCTTTTCTTTAGCTTTTAGCGAAGGATGGAATGGCATAGGAAATTTGACATGGTTCTCTCTTTCTCTCTCAATCTATAATAATAATAATAATAGTTTATTGTGAGATGATACAAAGACGTACAATGGGTTATAAGGATGGGGTGTACATGCCAAAAGCCCCTAATATGCAGAGCATTGTGGGCAAACTTAAAATTAACTAACAACTAAATGGTAAAAATTATAGTGAACAATTTACAATATAAGTATAGTTGAGTATTTAAGCTATGAAATTTGAACATGACATTTTTGAAACATAATAGTTTTACAATTTTGAAGCATTACAGTTTTATAATATGTCAACAGAATAATTTATTATTTGTAGTAACGCAATTTATTAAATCAGATCAAACAATCAAGTCAATTATTATTGCAACACAAATAAAAATGTATTTATTTGGTAATGCTGTAGGAACAAAGTTAGATTAGGTTGCATTATTTATAACAGGTTTATACATTTATGAGATATAAATTTCAACATTTGTGCTAGATTATGTTTGAGAAATTATTGTTCCTTGAGCAATTATGTAGGGGGTTTTGAGGCCAGGGAAGTAACACAGTGAATAATGTTACTTTGAGGCAGTGGAAAGTGATTTATTAACTTTGTAGGTAATGTTAGGTATTGGGTATTTAGTTTTGGGTGAAGGTGGTTTTTTAGAAGAGTTTTGAATTGGTGTACAGACAGGGTTTCTTTGGTAATCATAGGCAGGGTTTCTTTGGTAATCATAGGCAGGGTTTCTTTGGTAATCATAGGCAGGGTTTCTTTGGTAATCATAGGCAGGGTTTCTTTGGTAATCATAGGCAGGGTTTCTTTGGTAATCATAGGCAGGGTTTCTTTGGTAATCATAGGCAGGGTTTCTTTGCATTGCGTTTTTGCATAGTGTGAGGTGGAGGCGGGGAACATGGAAGAGTGATCTGTGTCTTGTGTTATGTTCATGTGTCCTGTTAAGGTTGGTTAGGAGAATTTTGAGTGGTGGGTTAATATTGAGTTTAGTGTTCTATGTATGTAATAGGCACTGTAAAAAGTATGGATGTCTTGTATGGTGAGTAAGTTTAGACTTTTGAATATTGGTGGAGTATGTTGTCTAGAATGGGAATTTGTTATCATTCGGACTGCAGCCTTTTGTTGTGTTATTAATGGTTTGAGGTGATTTATTGTTATTGAGCCCCATGCGCAGATTCCATAGGTGAGATAGGGGTAAACGAGTGAGTGATACAGGGAAAGGAGAGCTGGTTGTGGAACATAGTACCTTATTTTGGGTAGTACTCCTACGGTCTTGGAGACTTTCTTGGAAATTTGTTGTATATGTGTCTCAAATTTGAGGCCACTGTCAAGGTGGATTCCTAAGAATTTTCCCTCTGAGTTTTGTGACAAGTGACCCGTTTATCATTATGTTAAGTGGAACATTTGCAGCTCTGTTCCCAAACTGAATGAAATAAAATAGGTTTTGTCAACATTGAGGGTAAGCTTGTTAGTCATCATCCAGGTAGATATTTTCTGTAATTCAGCATTTACAGTGTTGGCTAGTGTGACTGGGCTTGGGTGAGAGAAGATGTATGTAGTGTCATCTGAAAATAGTATGGGTTTGAGTAGTTGAGATGCATTTGGTAGGTCGTTTATGTAAATGAGAAAGAGAAGTGGGCCAAGAACACTTCCCTGAGGGATCTATACTAAACTATTTGCCTCTCAGTCTTTTCCGCCTGTCTCTCTGCTTCTCTCAATCTCTCACTATTATCTCAGTGACTTAAATATATAGATACTAGATATTCTTCAGTTGATAACCTCCGTAGTTTAGTGTGAAAATGTGTAGTGCTAACACACGAACTAACACAGACACTAACACAAGCGCTAGCACAAGCACTAGCACAGGAACTATCACAAGCACAAACTCAAACACTAGGACAGGCACTAGCACAGACACTAGCACAGACACTAAAACACACTAATACAGGCAATAGCACAGATACTAACACACACTAACACAGGCACTAGCACAGACACTAACACACACTAGGATAGACACTAGCACTAATGCCAAGAGTGCCACTGAGGTAGCAACACACCTAGGCACTAAAATCAACTTAAGTTCAAAGAGCAGGAGCTCAAGAACGGCCTACACAATGGAACAGTTGGTAAGCAGGTGAAACTTTTGGGAGAGACGCATAAGACCGGTACATAAATTTACCAAACATCTCCGTAAATTCCCCCCTTTGCTGAAGCAGAAATTCAAGATGGCGTCGAACATGGCTGCTGGTCTTTTATTTTCTTCATGTCTTTGTCTTCATACATGACAGACACGGAGTGAACTCCTCTAAAAATAGGTCTTCAGACATGACAGACACGGAGTGAACTCCTCTAAACATATGTTTTCAGACATGACAGACATGGAGTGAACGCCTCTAAACATAGATTTTCAGACATGACAGACACGGAGTGAACTCCTCTAAACATATGTTTTCAGACATGACAGACATGGAGTGAACGCCTCTAAACATAGGTTTTCAGACATGACAGACACGGAGTGAACGCCTCTAAACATATGTTTTCAGACATGACAGACATGGAGTGAACGCCTCTAAACATAGGTTTTCAGACATGACAGACACGGAGTGAACGCCTCTAAACATAGGTCTTCAGACATGACAGACACGGAGTGAACTCCTCTAAACATATGTTTTCAGACATGACATACATGGAGTGAACGCCTCTAAATATAGGTTTTCAGACATGACAGACACGGAGTGAACGCCTCTAAACATAGGTCTTCAGACATGACAGACACGGAGTGAACGCCTCTAAACATAGGTCTTCAGACATGACAGACACGGAGTGAACTCCTCTAAACATAGGTCTTCAGACATGACAGACACAGAGTGAACTCCTCTAAACATAGGTCTTCAGACATGACAGACACGGAGTGAACTCCTCTAAACATAGGTCTTCAGACATGACAGACACGGAGTGAACGCCTCTAAACATAGGTCTTCAGACATGACAGACACGGAGTGAACGCCTCTAAACATAGGTCTTCAGACATGACAGACACGGAGTGAACTCCTCTAAACATAGGTTTTCAGACATGACAGACACGGAGTGAACGCCTCTAAACATAGGTCTTCAGACATGACAGACACGGAGTGAACGCCTCTAAACATAGGTCTTCAGACATGACAGACACGGAGTGAACGCCTCTAAACATAGGTCTTCAGACATGACAGACACGGAGTGAACTCCTCTAAACATAGGTCTTCAGACATGACAGACACGGAGTGAACGCCTCTAAACATAGGTTTTCAGACATGACAGACACGGAGTGAATGCCTCTAAACATAGGTTTTCAGACATGACAGACACGGAGTGAACGCCTCTAAACATAGGTTTTCAGACATGACAAACACAAGGAGTGAATGCCTCTAAACATAGGTTTTCAGACATGAGAGACACGGAGTGAATGCCTCTAAACATAGGTTTTCAGACATGAGAGACACGGAGTGAATGCCTCTAAACATAGGTTTTCAGACATGACAGACACGGAGTGAATGCCTCTAAACATAGGTTTTCAGACATAACAGACGCGGAGTGAATGCCTCTAAACATAGGTCTTCAGACATGACAGACGCGGAGTGAACTCCTCTAAACATATGTTTTCAGACATGGAGTGAACGCCTCTAAACATAGGTCTTCAGACATGACAGACACGGAGTGAACTCCTCTAAACATATGTTTTCAGACATGGAGTGAACGCCTCTAAACATAGGTCTTCAGACATGACAGACACGGAGTGAACACCTCTAAACACAGTCTAATGAAATCCTTTATTCAGTGATCCAATAAAAAATATGAATATTTATTTGACTTTCAAAACCATATGTAATAAACATAATGTATAACATACATGTACGTTAAAGACTTGTAATGGAAGTCCCCACAGTGTTCTCTATGCAAATATAATCATAAACAAAATATCAAGCAACAATGCAATATTTCAGTATCATGGTGCACCATGGTGGTGAATATCATCATTATGGATATCCAATAATGTAAGTGCAGGGACTTCATCATCGGTATCAACAATGCTGGTGCACTGTTGTTGCATGTTTGACCATTGTATTTCCTGCACACCGAGGTGCAAGACAGTCTAGACACAGCCATCAGCTTGGCACCCACATGAAACCATGTTGAGCAGCTGTGGGGACCAACAGGAAGTTCTGGCTCCACTAGTATGAAGATGTCATCCTGTGATTTCCATCTCCCATTCCGTTGGTGGTAAAGGATTTCCCATCCATTCTTGAGCCGTGAGATAAGCGCGATGCGGATGTTGCTTTGCTGCAGCCCTAGTTGGGGGTGAACTTGCAAGTTGAAATACTGAACAAAAGGAGCTTCGCTGGATTGTCTGAATGCAATATGGCGCTATTCATCCAGTGTTTTAAAGGTGCCAGCGACATGCAGTTTAAGAATGAATCTTTCTCCTGCATGTTTTACCTTATCGTGAGTGCTTCCAGGCTTTGTGAACGTGTCCAGAATGTGTCAATTCTTTTCTGTGCTTGTACAGTTAAAAGCTTTTCGCTTGCCCTGGCGATAAATTGCAGACGCTCTACTGCAGCCAGTCACTGCATGTAAAAACATCAAATATTTGCTGGTATCTCCAAAGGCATCCTGAATTTGACGTATGTTCAGTGGTTGGTTTTGCTGCGGCACAAGTACGTGCCTATGGCATTGGTTGTTTTGGCCACCAGCGTGACCAATAAGTCAATGTTTGTTCCAGCAACAGCAGCTGGCAGATCCTCTGACTTTACTGTAGCAAGAGCTGTACATGTATACCAGCCATAAGCATCATCTTATATAGAGTTTCTATTTGTATTTTTTTATTGTTACTGTTAGCCAAGAATGCTTCTTGAGGAGTGGGAGTTTTCATGTCATCTCTGTGTCTCTTCTCAGCTCCATTGGTTGAAGCTGTGTTACTGTATCCATTAAACACCGTAATATTTCAGTGTATGAAATATATAACTGACACACAGCTATATTATCTGTTTCATCCAATGTATGGTGTTCGTCCAGATCATACTCTCAACGTGACATCGTCAAGGATGATCGAGGCAGCTGTCACTACCTTCATCACTTACCAGTAAGACATTTCTCACTCAGGATTTTAGTGACGGGAACTGATGATGCTTGGCTCTCCAGTGTTGCTTATTATTGTAATATCCTCACCATAATGATCCTGTAGCTTTTGCTTGAAGTACCTAATTGCATATCCTTGTCCATCTAAGAAAGTGTTAAAGTAATCTTAAGAGGTCTGACACAAGAGTACTGATATTATTTTCATTAAGAAGTGAGCAGACCTTCTTGACAGCATCTTTCCGTACTTTATCACTCGTCCTGCCAACGTATTCTTTCTTTTAATGTCTCCTGAGGAATGCTGAGCACAGTTAGTGATGTGTTGCCTCAGCTGCCACTGAATCAGAAACATTTCGTATGCGGTCTGCAACAGCATATCCCTATCCATCTTGTCTATCCCCTATCCATCTTGTCTATCCCCTATCCATCTTGTCTATCCCCTATCCATCTTGTCTATCCCCTATCCATCTTGTCTATCCCCTATCCATCTTGTCTATCCTTGGAACAGTTCAAGAAAGTCGCTTTGAATTCTGGAGTTGCTCCGATGCTTGCAACTTTTTCTGCGTTTTAATGGGATTTTATTGTCCGCAGTTATGGTTTCTGCCCAGAATATACAGTTACGTTTAATGTCACGTAGGAACTCCTAAACGCAACTGGTGTTTCGTTCTCTTGTGTTACACTAGATGACGACTTTCTAATTTCGGCTGTAATTGTGTTTTCATGTGTGTTGTTGCGGTAAACATAAACCTTGTGGTGTAAGAGGTTTACAAAACTGACATGTTGAAGATTTGAGACACTTTTGTAACATTTGGGAATCTTTAATGGGAGAAACGTTTCCTTAGCCATTGGCTTCTTCAGTCCGATGCAGAAAAGAACGGTGGAAGATGAGGAGTTTGAAGTAATCAGTCCCTTATCCTGCAGTCGATGTGATTCAAGATTGATGGACTGAACACATGGACTCCAGGCTGAGGGACTGATTACCTCAAACTCCTCCTCATCTTCCACCGTTCTTCTCTGTATTGGACTGAAGAAGCCACTGTCTGGCGAAACGTTTCCTCATTAAAGATTCCCAAATACTGCACAAGTGTCTCAATCTTCAACATGAACCTTCAGTGGATGCGCTTTATCCATCGCCTCTTGAGGCCCAACTTCTCAATGTTTACCAACACAAGAGTCCTGACGAGCCTCATCTCCAACAGTTACAAAAAACAGTCGAATTCAGTTTTTTCTTGCAAAATGTACATTCATTATCTGAAATGAGAGACTGTGTAAATAAGCACGGTATACATACTACATTAATATAATAATACATTAGTGATACATATGGGATACATGTAATATACGCTACATCTACATTAGTATGCCGTTATATTTCTGATTGTCATAAATGTTTTCACTGGATCGTTTGTGTCTGAGAAACCCATCTTTAGAGATTTTCATTGCATTTCTGTCATGTCTGAATGCAAAAATATGAAGAAAGTAGCGTTCATTAGCCAGGTTGGACGCCATCTTGAATTAATGCTGTAGCACAAGGTGAATTTCCGGGGATTTTGGTATTATTTTTTTTTATCATATTCTTGGCATAAACGTTGGTAATAGATACAAACCAATTGGTTTAGAAAGACATGTAAGCAAACACTGGAACATATTTATTAGAAAACTTTTCGGTCCTGGAACCTTGATTACTTCTGATCAAGGTACCAGGACCGAAACGTTTTTTAATAAAAATGTTCTAGTGTTTGCTTACGTGTCTTTTTAAACCATAATATTCTTATGAAACTTTCCCGAAAGTTTTTATTTGCTACCAATTTTTTTCCAGGGTTTGACCTATTACTCTAGGAGTATAATGCCACGAGTGCCACTGAGGCAGCAACTCACACAGGCGCTAACATTGAAGATACTTCATTCCCATCAACACACACACACACACCTTACCCTACCCTATCCTACCCTACCCTACCCTTCCCCACCCTACCCTTCCCCACCCCACCCCCACCCTGCCTCCATATCAGATACCTTTATTACTTCCGTATAGGACAGATCTTACATACTTGCCTGCTTTTTCCTTCCTTCTCCCCTCCTCATCACCTTCCACCCTGCCTTCTTTTTGCCTTCCCAACATCTTCATTCTCTCTTCTGTCTCTTCCCTGTGTCTTAAAATCTCTCCCTCCCTCCCTGCTTCTCTCACCCCGAGGGAATTGATGGCTGACAAGAGACTCGGTAGAAGAGATTTTCTCAGCGAGCTTTTCCTCGCACCTTCCTCAGACATATGGGCCTTTAAAGACGTTATTTTTTAATCCCTCCCCTTCCCTTTCCTTATCCCAATAAGCTATTAGTGGTTCTCACAGGTACTTTGTGTATTCTGTTTCGGCGCCTACCCAACCCGTCTGCTCTGCCTTGCCACTCCTGGCCGCTGCACTAGTCATTAATACCAAGATCTCTAAGCTGCTGGGTTAAGCCCTGGCTCTCTCTCTACCACTCAAAACCTTCCTCTCACCAACTTATTCTTCCCCTATCACCACTTCCCCGCTCACCCCACAAGGGTCTTGCCTAAACTCTCCGATCCGATCCCATCCCATCCCATCCCTGAGACACCTTCCATATATGCACCTTCCCCACACCACCACCACTCCCCCGTCACACACACACACACCTTAACTGTACACACCTCCCCCTGACTACCACTTCCCGCAACTCTCTCAAACGATATTCTCATCGCCTTATTAAATTCTGCCAACTCCGGCTGAGTAATGTTATCACCCCGTGTAAGCAACCCATCCTGTGTGACGGAATATGACAGCAGGAAACATTGATACCTCGCGTTCTGACTATCGTGTATAACTATCATAGAGTAGGATAGTAGCATACTGCTCAAATTAACAGTTTTGATTTAAAAAAAAAAGTCTTGTGGAGAAGTGTAAAGATTGATCTTCATGTTCGTAATAAAACTGATGCAAAGTGTAAGTGTTGAGTCAGTGGCTGTTACAGTGAACTTTTCTGATCCTCCAAGTGCACAGTTCTCTCTTTTTCATGTGTTTTAGACAAAAATATAGATTATAACACCATAACAGTAAATTATAAAGATGACAACGAAGTATTGAAGTTGAGGGCCACAGAAACCAAGTGTTGTAATGGGGGCCACAGAAACCAAGTGTTGTAATGGGGGCCACAGAAACCAAGTGTTGTAATGGGGGCCACAGAAACCAAGTGTTGTAATGGGGGCCACAGAAACCAAGTGTTGTAATGGGGGCCACAGAAACCAAGTGTTGTAATGGGGGCCACAGAAACCAAGTGTTGTAATGGGGGCCACAGAAACCAAGTGTTGTAATGGGGGCCACAGAAACCAAGTGTTGTAATGGGGGGCACAGAAACCAAGTGTTGTAATGGGGGCCACAGAAACCAAGTGTTGTAATGGGTGCCACAGAAACCAAGTGTTGTAATGGGGGCCACAGAAACCAAGTGTTGTAATGGGGGCCACAGAAACCAAGTGTTGTAATGGGGGCACAGAAACCAAGTGTTGTAATGGGGGCCACAGAAACCAAGTGTTGTAATGGGGGCCACAGAAACCAAGTGTTGTAATGGGGGCCACAGAAACCAAGTGTTGTAATGGGGGCCACAGAAACCAAGTGTTGTAATGGGGGCCACAGAAACCAAGTGTTGTAATGGGGGCCACAGAAACCAAGTGTTGTAATGGGGGCCACAGAAACCAAGTGTTGTAATGGGGGCCACAGAAACCAAGTGTTGTAATGGGGGCCACAGAAACCAAGTGTTGTAATGGGGGCCACAGAAACCAAGTGTTGTAATGGGGGCCACAGAAACCAAGTGTTGTAATGGGGGCCACAGAAACCAAGTGTTGTAATGGGGGCCACAGAAACCAAGTGTTGTAATGGGGCCACAGAAACCAAGTGTTGTAATGGGGGCCACAGAAACCAAGTATTGTAATGGGTGCCACAGAAACCAAGTGTTGTAATGGGGGCACAGAAACCAAGTGTTGTAATGGGGGCACAGAAACCAAGTGTTGTAATGGGGGCACAGAAACCAAGTGTAATGGGGGCACAGAAACCAAGTGTTGTAATGGGGGCACAGAAACCAAGTGTTGTAATGGGGGCACAGAAACCAAGTGTTGTAATGGGGGCACAGAAACCAAGTGTTGTAATGGGGGCACAGAAACCAAGTGTTGTAATGGGGGCACAGAAACCAAGTGTTGTAATGGGTGGCACAGAAACCAAGTGTTGTAATGGGGGCACAGAAACCAAGTGTTGTAATGGGGGCACAGAAACCAAGTGTTGTAATGGGGGTCACAGAAACCAAGTGTTGTAATGGGGGCCACAGAAACCAAGTGTTGTAATAATGGGGGCACAGAAACCAAGTGTTGTAATGGGGGCACAGAAACCAAGTGTTGTAATAATGGGGGCACAGAAACCAAGTGTTGTAATAATGGGGGCACAGAAATCAAGTGTTGTAATGGGGGCACAGAAACCAAGTGTTGTAATGGGGGCACAGAAACCAAGTGTTGTAATGGGGGCACAGAAACCAAGTGTTGTAATGGGGGGCACAGAAACCAAGTGTTGTAATGGGGGCACAGAAACCAAGTGTTGTAATGGGGGCACAGAAACCAAGTGTTGTAATGGGTGGGGCACAGAAACCAAGTGTTGTAATGGGGGCCACAGAAACCAAGTGTTGTAATGGGGGCACAGAAACCAAGTGTTGTAATGGGGGCACAGAAACCAAGTGTTGTAATGGGGGCACAGAAACCAAGTGTTGTAATGGGGGCACAGAAACCAAGTGTTGTAATGGGGGCACAGAAACCAAGTGTTGTAATGGGGGCCACAGAAACCAAGTGTTGTAATGGGGGCACAGAAACCAAGTGTTGTAATGGGGGCACAGAAACCAAGTGTTGTAATGAGGGGCACAGAAACCAAGTGTTGTAATGGGGGCACAGAAACCAAGTGTTGTAATGGGGGCACAGAAACCAAGTGTTGTAATGGGGGCACAGAAACCAAGTGTTGTAATGGGGGCACAGAAACCAAGTGTTGTAATGGGGGCACAGAAACCAAGTGTTGTAATGGGGGGCACAGAAACCAAGTGTTGTAATGGGGGTCACAGAAACCAAGTGTTGTAATGGGAGGGCACAGAAACCAAGTGTTGTAATGGGTGGGGCACAGAAACCAAGTGTTGTAATGGGGGCACAGAAACCAAGTGTTGTAATGGGGGGCACAGAAACCAAGTGTTGTAATGGGGGCACAGAAACCAAGTGTTGTAATGGGGGGCACAGAAACCAAGTGTTGTAATGGGGGGGCACAGAAACCAAGTGTTGTAATGGGTGGGGGCACAGAAACCAAGTGTTGTAATGAAGGGCCACAAAAACCAAGTGTTATAGTGGGGCCACAAAAACCAAGTGTTATAGTGGGGCCACAAAAACCAATGTTACAGTTATTTGTGAATTACTTCGCTTGAGCTTTTAATGACCAATAATAAACTGAAGGGAACACAACACACTGAGCTCACTGGCAGTGTTGACAAGGTATGTGAGTGAGCAGAGGATAACCTCGCTGCAAGATCTTACCTTCAAGGAACCTAACAGTGTTGCTACCTCATTTTGATAAGCAAGACACATGTGCAATACTTAGGTATCTTTATTCCGAAACTTTTCACTTACACGGCAGGCTTCTTCAGTCGAGTACAGAGGTTGCAGCAGAAGCAGTAGAGATGTAAACACGATGTACTGATTACATCGTAATGGACTGATTACATCGTGGATGGACTGATTACATCGTGGATGGACTGATTACATCGTGGATGGACTGATTACATCGTGGATGGACTGATTACATCGTGGATGGCCTGATTACATCGTGGATGGACTGATTACATCGTGGATGGCCTGATTACATCGTGGATGGCCTGATTACATCGTAGATGGACTGATTACATCGTGGATGGACTGATTACATCGTGGATGGCCTGATTACATCGTGGATGGCCTGATTACATCGTGGATGGACTGATTACATTGTGGATGGACTGATTACATTGTGGATGGACTGATTATATCTTTACTTGACTGAAGAAGCCTACTGTGTAGATGAGACGTTTGGGAATCAATATACCTAACTGTTGCACATGTGTCTTACTTACCAACATGTGGGTATTGTATACCATTGTCATAGTGACGCCGCCTCATCTGCTAGTCTTGTCACTGTCTCCCATGTAAATCCCCTTCATTGAAGCCACAGTGTCGCTCACGTACATCTGCGTTTGAATCACAGCTTCCTCAGGTATGATGTGGATGGTAAATGTTGACTTAGATATGACAAAATGGGTCTGTGCAGTGAATGTGCACAATATAAAAAAAAGGTCCTGCCACACGCAGTGCATGATGGGAAAAACAAGGTTTTGACCTTGCGTTTGGTTTAAAATAGCGACTTTGATGTGGTTTTATTGGAGGCGGTTTCTGTGGTTTTATTGGCTACTTCTTGGTATCAGTTAATAGAATGGAAGACATATTAGTGAAACCTATTTGAAACTACATCCGGTTTCAGACTGGAAGTCTTGAAATAGAACTCAAAGTGGCGGAAATGTTTCATTTTTTTAGATTTCCCTGAGGAAGGCTAGGGCATTGCCCCCTACCCCTTGCTCTGTTTATGGAGTTTTATTGGGTCTTCCTCAAATATTGGGACGACCTAAGTCATGATTATATTTTATTATCCGGGAATAGGGCAAAACTTAATTTTGTGTGTGTGATGGATTCAAAATGGAGAGACCTGAGGACGTGGTTAATGAACAGGAGAAAGGTGGTTTTAGTGACTGGAATACCTACATTGTTAATTTTAGATTCCGTTTTTAAATTAGAATTTTCGTAGTTTGCCGACGACACCAAAATAGGCCGTCGAATTAATTCTGACGAGGACACTAGAGCACTGCAGGAAGATGTAAGACTGAGGCAGTGGTCGGAGGAGTGGCAGATGCGGTTTAATGTAGACAAATGCAAATTTCTATGCTGTTGGAAAGGAAAATAACAACGACACTGATTGCGAAAAAGATTTAGGAGTTCTGGTTAGCAGTAATCTAAAACCAAGACAACAGTGCGTAAGTGTTCACAGTAAAGCTAACAAAATCATTCGCTTCATATCAAGAAGTATAAATAATAGAAGTCCTCAGGTTGTTCTTCAACTCTATATATCTTTGGTTAGGCCTTATTTAGATTATGCTCCATAGTTCTGGTCACCGTATCACAGAATGTGAGTCATGATGACGGCTTTGAGGGGACTTGAGCTAGAGTTCGTCACGGCCACGCAGGCGAGAGATTCGTCTGTAAAAACTTGCATTTGTGGTCACAGTGGTGCCTATGTTAACCTTCCTATGGTGTATAAATATAACTAGTTGGATGAATCTTATTGTAGCCAGCTGGCCCAGTGGCTAGCGCGTCGGTCTGGAGTTTTATGACTCTCTGACCGCGGGTTCTATCCCCTCCCGTGGTATGGGTTTGTTTGCAATCGTGTCATTATGACTTCGTGAGTCAGAATGTATATAAATGCGCTAGAAAACGTACAAAGAAGGATGACTAAGTTTATCCCTTGTATCAAAAATCTTTCCTATGAGGATACACTGAGGGCCCTAAATCTGCACTCTCCAGAAAGGCGTAGAAATAGGGAGGATGTTATGGAGGTGTATAAATGGAAAACAGGAATGAATAAAGGGGATGTAAATAACGTGCTAAAAGTATTTAACCAAGACAGGACTTGCAGCAGTAGTTTCAAATTGGAAAAAAAATAGATTTAGAAAGGATATAGGAAAGCACTGGTTTGGTAATAGAGTTGTGGATAAGTGGAACAAACTTTCCGAGTACCGTCACTGAAGCTAAAATGATGTGTAGTTTTAAAATTAGGTTAGACAAATACATGAGTGGGTGTGAGTTGGAGCTGACTGGCTTGGGCCAGTGGATCTGATGCATTGCTCTCTCCTCCTCAAGTGGATGTAACTTGGATCTGATTGGCCTATACCAGTAGGTGACTTAGACCTGCCTAGCATAGGCCAGTAGGCCTGCTGCGGTGCTCCTTCTTTCTTATGTTCTCACGTGTACAATTGGTGTAATTGCCGATTTCTGTGTCTGTTAGAGGGTAATGCTGAGAATTATATGGGCGGTTTATTGAGCTATATCGATAGAACGGAAGGCATACTAGCGAAATAACTAGGTATTTGGCATTGGAATTAGCTTAAAATAGAACTCAAAGTTTGCGAAATTGTCGATATGTAAATTGCGCCAAGACCGTCAACTTTACACCTCTGGATTTCCGTAAGTTTTCCATCAAATTTCACATGGTGTTATTTCCTTTAGAAAAATATTCTCAACCGTTTCAGAAGATAATCTTATTATTACTGATTTATTTTTAAAAATCGCGACACTGTTAGCACTTTTAATTTTGGGGTCGCGAGAGTGAAAGTGATAGGCTGGATAACAAGAACATTCCAAACATAGAACTGCTAAGCAAGCGATGGTAGTTTTTAAGGCAATTGTACTCTCTAGAATGAACTTCTGGTGTACTCTAACAACCCCTTGTAAGGCTGTGGTTCCTAGTTATGACTGCATGCAGCGAGCACCAATAGCTTGGTTGATCATGCCGTCAACGCGAAACCTGGCACGAGATCGTAGAGCGAGGGCCATGATTCATCCAACCATGAGGTTGATGAGTGATGAGTAGATACTATTATTTTTGGTATGGTGTTCCGTCAACCACCATCCGTCACCACCATCACCACACCACCACCACCACAACCACACCACCATCACCACACCACCATCACCACACCACCAATACCACACCACCACCTGTCATCACAATTAATCACTAATCACCACCTACCACCACCCACTACCACCACCCATCCATACACCATCACCACCACTACCATCCACCCATCACCACCCTCCATCACTACAACTACCATCACTACTACCATCACCACCCACCATCACTACTACTACCATCACCACCCACCATTACTACTACCATCACCACCCACCATTACTACTACCATCACCACCCACCATCACTACTACTATCACCACCCACCATACACTACTCATCACCACCCACCATCACTACTACATCACCACCCACCATCACTACTACTATCACCACCACCATCACTACTATCACCACCCACCATCACTACTACTACATCACCACCCACCATCCATCTACTACCATCACCACCACCATCACTACTACCATCACCACCCACCATCACTACTACTACCACCCACTCATACTACTCACCCCACCATCACTACTACTACCATCACCACCCACCATCACTACTACCATCACCACCCACCATCACTACTACTATCACCACCCACCATCACTACTACTACTACTATCACCACCCACCATCACTACTACCATCACCACCCACCATCACTACTACCATCACCACCCACCATCACTACTACTACCATCACTACTACTACCATCACCACCCACCATCACTACTACTACCATCACCACCCACCATCACTACTACTACCATCACCACCCACCATCACCACCACTCACTACTACCATCACCACCCACCATCACTACTACTACACATCTATCCACCCACCATCACTACTACTATCCATCACCACCACCATCACCACCCACCATCACATGCTACTACCATACCATCCCACCATCACTCTACTACCATCACCACACACTCCATCACCACCCACCATCACTCTACTACCATCACCACCCACCATCACTACTACTGCCATCACCACACCATCACTCTACTACCATCACCACCCACCATCACTACTACTCCATCACCACCCACCATCACTGCTACTACCATCACCCCACCATCACTACTACTGCCATCACCACTACCATCACCACCCACCATCACTACTACTGCCACCACCACTACCATCACTACTACCATCACCACCCACCATCACTACTACTGCCATCACCACCCACCATCACTGCTACTACCATCACCCACCATCACTACTACTGCCATCACCACCCACCATCACTACTACTGCACCACCACTACCATCACTACTACCATCACTACCCACCATCACACTGCCATACCACACCCACCATCACTACTACTGCCATCACCACTACCATCACTACTGCCCACACCACTACCATCACCCCACCATCACTACTACTGCCATCACCCACCATCACTACTACTGCCACCCACTCCATCACTACTACTACACTCACCACCATCACTCACCTCACTACTACCATCACCCACATCACTACTACTGCCATCACCACTACCATCACTACTACTGCCATCACCACTACCATCACCACCCACCATCACTATTACTGCCATCACCACTACCATCACTACTACTGCCATCACCACTACCATCACCACTACCATCACTATTACTGCCATCACCACTACCATCACTACTACTACTACCATCACCACCCACCATCACTACTACTGACATCACCACCCACCATCACTACCATCACCACCCACCATCACTACTGCCATCACCACCCACCATCACTACTACTACCATCACCCACCATCACTACTACCATCACCACCCACCATCACTACTATTACCATCACCACGCACCATCACTACTACTACCATCACCAACCATCACTACTACTACCATAACTGCCATCACCACCCATTATCACTACTACTGCCATCACCATCCACCATCACTATTACTATCACCCCCCACCATCACTACTACCATCACCACCCACCATCACTACTACCATCACCACCCACCATCACTACTACTACCATCACCACCCACCATCACTACTACTACCATCACCACCCACCATCACTACTACTACCATCACCACCCACCATCACTACTACTACCATCACCACCCACCATCACTACTACTACCATCACCACCCACCATCACTACTACCATCACCACCCACCATCACTACTACCATCACCACCCACCATCACTACTACTACTACCAACCATAACCACCCACCATCACTACTACCACCATAACCACCCACCATCACTACTACCACCATAACCACCCACCATCACTACTACTACCATTATAACCACCCACTATCACTACTACTACCACCATAACCATCCACCATCACTACTACTACCATCACTCACCATCACTATCACCACCCTCGATCATCACATCCACCACCATCACCACATCATTCTCCGCCACCACTATTACCATCATGACGATCAACCACCACCACCAAGGTGGAAGTGCCGGAAGAGCCAAACAAATTGCAAGATAGGCAGTGCCAGACCCTGGCACAGTGCCAATTCCTCTGTCTACACCATGCTGACTTGCCTTTCCCTGGCTCTGTCTCTCTCTCTTCCACCTCTACCTGTCTACATCTATTACCATTACCTCTGCCTCCCCCTCTACTTCCAGTCAATCTACAGCTAGATTGGTTTTTATGCGCTCTCTCTCTCTTGTTATATCTCCAGGAAAAGGTTTCTTTTCACTTATATATATATAATTGTGTATTTGATAGGAGTGAATGGATTCATATGGTTTTTAATACTTGACGTGCTGTTGGAGTGTGAGCAAAGTAACATTTATGAAGGGATTCAGGGAAACCGGCAGGCCGGACTTGAGTTCTGGAGATGGGAAGTACAGTGCCGGCACTCTGAAGGAGGGGTGTTAATGTTGCAGTTTTATAACTGTAGTGTAAAGCACCCTTCTGGCAAGACAGTGATGGAGTGAATGATGATGAAAGTTTTTCTTTTTCGGGCCACCCTGCCTTGGTGGGAATCGGCCGATGTGTTAATAAAAAAAAATAATATAATATATATATATATATATATATATATATATATATATATATATATATATATATATATATATATATATTTTATATGTGTGTGTGTGTGAGTGGTCTGAAAACTTTCGATTTTGGCGTAAATAGCAACGCTCTTCTTCCCGAATAAGACAAGCGAAAATTTGTGTATGCAGTAATTTCGCAAAAAAATCATTCTGAACCTAACGAAAAAAATATATTTCATTATGTATTAGAAAGGACTTAATTTTATATGAGTTCTTGTTAATTGATCAGTTTAACTATTCGGCACGACACACACACACACACACACACACACACACACACACACACACACACACATCTGGTCTAGCAACTGGCTTCTCGAATTTAACCCCACCAAATGCAAAGTCATGAAGATCGGAGAAGGGCAAAGAAGACCGCTGACAGAGTACAGGCTAGGTGGACAAAGGCTACAAATCTCACCAAAGGAGAAAGACCTTGGGGTGAGTATAACGCCAAGCACGTCTCCGGAAACACACATCAACCAGATAACCGCGGCAGCATATGGGCGACTGGCAAACCTAAGATTAGCGTTCCGTTACCTTAACAAGGAATCGTTCAAGACACTGTACACCGTGAACGTCAGGCCCATACTAGAGAAAGTGCAAAGGTTTGCGACAAGGCTAGTTCCACAACTCAGTTGACTGTCCTATGAAGAAAGGTTGAGGGAAATAGGCCTAACAACACTGGAGGACAGAAGGGTTAGAGGAGACATGATAAAGACATAAAATATACTGCGGGGAATTGACAAGGTAGATAATGACAGGATGTTCCAGAGAGGAAACACAGACACAAGGGGACACAACTGGAAGCTGAAGACTCAGATGAGTCAAAGGGATGTTAGGAAGCACTTCTTCAGCCATAGAGTAGTTAGGAAGTGGAATAGTCTAGAGAACGATATAGTGGAGGCGGGAACCATACATAGTTTTAAGACAAGGTATGATAAAGCTCATGGAGCAGGGAGAGCAGAGACCCAGTAGCGGACAGCGAAGAGGCTTGGCCAGGAGCTGAGTCTCGACCCCTGCAACCACAATTAGGTGAGTACAATTAGGTGAGAACACACACACACACACACACACATACATACATACAACAGGCCTAGTGTCTAATCGACATGTGCCTAGGACAAAATGGTAACTAATTATATATATATATATATATATATATATATATATATATATATATATATATATATATATATATATATATATATATATAAAAAATCAAATCGTGAACAAGCGATACAAGATGCAAAACAACTACGGGGAGTTAAATAATAGCTCTAGGCCTTTCATGTTGCAATCAACACATCAGGAGCAAACACTTTTTGATCGTATTTGCTTGGATCTCCTCTTTCCTGCAACACTGCAAGCTTCTGATGAGTTGATTGCAACAAGAAAGGCTTAGATCTATTATTTAACTCCCACCGTGTTGTTTTGCATATATATATATATATATATATATATATATATATATATATATATATATATATATATATATATATATATCGGGCAAATAGGTAAAACTGGTCAATTAGTAAGAACTCATTTAAAATCAAGTCCTTTCTAAAAATTTCTCTTATACATTTAAAGACATATTTTTTTTCATTAATAAATAATAATTTTGTACCAAAATAACCTTAGAAAGCTTACTTAACCTTATTATAACAAACGCAATTTTAATTTAGCCTAATTCAACTAGATATATTTTAAATAATTTTTCAATAATTTAATAAACATAATGAAATTTTTTTTTTCGTTAGGTTCAGAATGATTTTTGCGAAATTATTGCATACACAAATTTTCGCTTGTCTTATATGGCAAGAAGAGCGTTGCTATTTAAGCCAAAATTGCAAGTTTTACCTATTCGGCCCGACACATATATATATATATATATATATATATATATATATATATATATATATATATATATATATATATATATATATATATATATTACACAGATACAGCAGCGTCTGTGAAATGCATGGATGCAGAAGTGTGCAGGAAGGAATCAAAGTGTTAAATAAAGAACAGATAGAGAGAAAGAAGGGTTTATAAGATATTGAGAAGTGAGCAGAAAGAGTTAAAGCTGAATACATTGGTGGCACAAAATAAGCGACACATTCAGGAATGGAGTTGGAAATACATGGGAGAGATTTCTGGGAATTGGAGGCTGCATGGCAGTGTTATCGGCCTCAATTAAACAAGTTAGAAATGGTGTGATCTTTTTTAATTGGGCGAATTTCAGAGGAGGGAAAGTGGAAACAGAGGGAAGTTTGTATGTAAGTGAGGTCTGAATCAAGGGGGATGGAAAGTGATTGTACTCACCTATGCCAGGTTGCAGGGGTCGATTTTTTTAGTTCCTGCCCCCCGCTTGCCTGATTCACTCCGACCAATCTGTGGCAAAAAAAAAATCTTGAGAGTAAACAAAACAATAACACTGGTTGGAGAGTAAACAAAACAATAATACCGGTTGGAGAGTAAACAATACAACACCGGTTGGAGAGGTAACAAAATAACACCAGTTGGAGGTTAAACAAAACATTGACACAGGGTGGAGAGTAAAAACATTGACACAGGGTGGAGAGTAAAAACATTGACACAGGGTGGAGAGTAAAAAACATTGACACAGGGTGGAGAGTAAAAACATTGACACAGGGTGGAGAGTAAAAACATTGACACAGGGTGAGATAAACAAAACATTGACACAGGGTTGAGAGTAAAAATTATTGAACAGGGTGAGAGTAAAAACATTGACACAGGGTGGAGTGAAAGCTTTCGACACAGTGGCTGGAGAGTAAAACATTGACACAGGGTGGAGAGTAAAAACATTGACACAGGGTGGAGAGTAAAAACATTGACACAGGGTGGAGAGTAAAAACATTGACACAGGGTGGAGAGTAAACAAAACAGTAACACTGGTTTGTTTACTCTTAGAAAGGCAATAAGTTTTAAAAATGGTAGACATTTGTGTGTCAGTCAGTTTGACTTGATCTGAGTCACATATAAGGAGTGTTATCTTGTTCTATATTCCTGGTGATAAATAAGACATTTGTGCAACATTTGGGTATGTGTATTGTGGAAAGGTTTCGGCAGTCAGTGGCTTCAGTGCCATACAGAGAAGAACTGTGAAAGAAGAGGAGTTTGCCCCACATAGCCCGCTGCCCCACATATCCATCACAACCAACCAGGCTGTGATGGATATGTGGGGCAGTGGGCCTCCAGTAGCAACAACCTGGTTGACCAGACAAACACCAGACAAGCCTGGCCCATGGCCGGGCTCCGAGAGTAGTGAAACTCTCGAAACTGTTCAGTGGTAAAGGTAAAGTTGAGATAATTAGTCCCTCCGTCTGAAGTCGATGTATTCAGTCCATCTCTCTCGTAGGTTCTGTAAAAACTATTTATACAAACTCCAACATACCTGATAGAAACTCCTTTAAGTTGTTCTTTGATTCCCTTGCAACATTAAAGTAATATCTCCTTTAGCTTTCCTTATTCCCTCTCGTGACTTCACGTTTGAAATGAATACACAATAAGGCGACCCTCTACTCTCTTGACTGGCAAGTATATATGCCTGGCTCTTCACCAGGTGTTAGTTAGGTTCAGTTATGTTTGATTTAATTTTTCTGTTAGGAATGTGTGTTCGTTGAGCAGCTTGTGTGATATTCTGGAAAATGTCGTATTGGCAACCATCGATCAGCAGTAACAGCCTGGTTGATCAGGCCCCGATCTATCACGAGGCTTGGTCATGGACCGGGCCGCGGGGGCGTTGACCCCCATGGAACACCCTCCAGGTATACTCTAGGTATACCCCGCATCTGTCAGGTTTTCATCCTGATAATCCCTAGAAAGGTGACCCCAGTCGTCACTATTCATGTAATATCTAATGTCAACAAAACCTGGAAAGCCAAGAACCTCAACTTATTTGTTATTATTATTTAGGTAGTTCCACGTAATAGTGAAACTTAGTGATTTGTGATGACTTCCTTCAAGCTCTTCATTGACCTCAACACTGATAAACACATGTGCAACACTTGGGTAACTTTTCGCCACACAGTGGCTTCATCAGTTGATGTTGCAGGTTCAGTGTTGATGGTGGTTTAATGTGTTGTGTTTGTGTTACAGGTTCAGACAGTGTTGATGGTGGTTTAATGTGTTGTGTTTGTGTTACAGGTTCAGACAGTGTTGATGGTGGGTGTCGACGAGCCGTGGAGAAGCAGAGGTCCATGTCAGGTTCCTCTTCTCCAGTCACTTACGGTGGTGGTTCCTCCACCCACTCTCTGAATGACGTCCACCTCCAGGTGAGTCCACCCCCCTCTCCATCCACTCTATATACTCCCTCCATCTCCATACACTACCTCCACCCACTCCCTAAACTCCCTCTACCCATTTCAAGCGTCATCCTTATCCTCTCTCTACGTTTATTATATTGTTCATTTCTAGTTGTGTATGAACGTTTGGCACTGTGCGAGGCGAGGATTGTGTGTGTGTTAGTTACCATTTTGTCCTAGGCACATGTCGATTAGACACTAGGCCTGTTGTATATACGTGCTTATATGTGTGTGTGTGTGTGTGTGTGTGTGCGCGCGCGCGTGTGCGTGCGTGTGTATAGTCTGTAGTCTGTCTAAACACAGACTATACAGACTATACACTCAGGTATTTGTGTGTGTGTGTGTGTGTGTGTGTGTGTGTGTGTGTGTGTGTATAGTCTGTATTCTGTGTAAACACAGACTACAGACTATACACTCAGTTATTTGTGTGTGTGTTAGTTACCATTTTGTCCTAGGCACATGTGTGTGTGTGTGTATATGTGCGCACACACTACTACTACAACCACCACTACCGCCTCTACTTCTACCATTTCACTACTACCTCCTCTCGTTCTACCCCGGCCCCTCCCCCCCTCTCGTATATATACTGGCTCCTTTCCCTTCGCACTTCTGCTTGACTAGTTAATGGTCTGAGTCAGACCGAAACGTCATATGTTTCATTCTATGTGCGGGATATCTGTGTAGAGCTCGATTAGTGTCAGAGGTCCCCGACTTTTTAAAAGGTTCGCTTAGTGCATAAAGGGAATTATCAGCAAACCTGTGTGTGTGTGTGTGTGTTGTTGTTGTTGCTTAATCCACTTTAAGAATTGTACACTTGCTTGTGCTTAAGAGAGAGATGACGGTCTTCATTGAGTTGTATAATGAGCGGTGTTGCAGCAGCATTGCCATCACAAGTGAGTGTTGACACTTTCTTTGTTGCAGGAAAAGAGGAGTTCTGGCCCCATCGAGAAGCCGAGGCTGCTGGCGCCACGGCTGACACTGCAGAAGTCTGTGTCCACGCCTTCCATCCTTGCTGGCGTCACCACACAGCCTCCACAGCAGCAGCAAACACAGTCAGTACTACTGCCACAGTCATCACCACCACCACCACCACCACCATCACCACACCCACAATCACCAGTCGCTATCACCAACACCACCACACTCGCCATCAGTCATTATCACCACCACCACTCAACATCACCATAGTCACTATCACCAACACGACCATCACCACTACCACTGTCACCACCACCGTCAGTACATCATTGTACGATACATAAATGTAATATTTGTTTTTTAAATGGAGTGGAAAACTTATTTTTGGGATAGTATAACCATTGAGCCATCATTTTGTGTTGCCTAGTTTGTCAGTCTCTCAAGAATTAAAAATAATAATGCCAGTTGACGCATTAAAAAAATACAATAAGACAAACGCAACGAAAGTCAGAAAAGTGACAGACTGAATTACGAGAACCTTCAAAATAAAGTCTTGTTAACGCTGGCTGTATTCAGATCAGTTGTTCTCTCACGTCTTTAAGAGGCGCGTCAGTTTCCCTGCCTCCTAATATCATGTTTATTTTATCCCTATAATCTACCTTGTCCATAATTACTATCGCATTTACTTTGTCTGCTTTCGTAAGGTGAAGTCCAGGATCTTTCCTTAATTCATGGTATAACTTTACAAATCTTAGAGGACGAAGATTGTTTGTAGCTTGAGGGGCTAAATCCACATCAGCACATTGCCATAACCTACTTGAGTAAGAGGTGTGGGAAGAAGAGTATAATAAGCCCAGTATAAGGCAGGGTCGCTGTGGGCATAATAAGAGAACATTGTATAAGTATCTGTAGTCCTAGACTTTGTAACATATTAGTAGATGCTGGAGCAAGTGTAGTCTTCAAGAGGAAATTAGAAAAGTATCTCTGCCAAGTGCCAGTTCAACCAGGGTATGATGGTTACGTGGGCCAGCGGGCCGCCAACAGCATCAGCCTGATTGACCAGGCAAGCACCAAACAAGTCTTGCTCAGGGCTGAACTATGGGAGCGGTGAAACTCTCGAAAGTAATGGAATGTATATCAGATTTATATCCTGAATAATTTGTATGTCACAATGATGATCCGTCTTGCTCTCCTCGTGGGTAGTGTTGTTTGGTTGAGTACAAGTCTTTCCTCGTACTCAGTCCTCATCACTTGCCAACCTTGTCGCAATCGTTATGGACTATTTAGCCTCTTTTAGACTTCAGTGTTTGTGTGTGTTGCCAAATGCGGCAGATGGAGGTGATTGTGGAAGAGGAAGTGGGTCCTCGGAGGGGTCCAGCAGGGACAGGAGGGGTCCAGCAGGGACAGGAGGGTAGCACCTGTCACCTACACCCCACACTTTTGTGACTCTTGGTTTACGCTATTACCAGTAAGGGAGGGAAGGAGGAAAGGAAGGAAGGAGAGAGTGAGAGTGAGGGAAGAAGGAAGAGAAGTAGGAAGGACAGGACACTAGGTGTGCAGCTCAATCGTAGAACATTAGACTCACAACTGAAAGGTCCTGTGTTCGATTCCCTGCTGAAGCTAAAAGTATGAGCAGGATTTGCAGCTGCTGCCCATTCTAGCGTAGCAGTAAACAGGTACCTTGTGAAAATGAGACACTTGTGCCACATTTGGGTATCTTTATTCTGGGAAAGTTTCGCCAGCCAGTGGCTTCTTCAGTCCAGTACGCAGAAAGCTGGAAGATGAGGAGGAGTTTGAGGTAATCAGTTCCTCAGCCTTGAGGGACTGATTACCTCAAACGTCTTCTCATCTTCCTGAAGAAGCCACTGTGTGGCGAAACGTTTCCAGGATAAAGATACCCAAATGTTGCACAAGTCTCATTTACCAACTTGTCGGTTTTCCTAAATCTTTATTGACAAGTACCTTGTAGTTAGTGGGTTGGTGTGGGTGGCATCCTGGGTAAGGACCTCAGTGGAAATAGACTCTACTACTTGACTGTCTTGGGTTATCCTGGGTTTATTGACCCTAATAAATTCTTCATGGTGAGTGTGTTTATGTAGAGAGGAGAGGCGAGGGTTGTGTGTTTATATATACCCTTGATAAACCTTGAAGTACTTCCGGGGTCATCGCGCCCGCTCCCCGGCTTCATACCAACAGCCTGGTCAGGCAGACTGTTGGTGTTCGCTGCACACAGCCTGACGTAGGCACCACAGCTCGACTGATCATGAACAGCTTGCAGGATCTAATTACGATCCCACTTGGAGACAATTAGAAGGATGTTGACAAGTCTTATTACAACCCTTTATTCTTAGTTATTTGTTAGTGCTTAGTGAACTCTGGTTTACTTGGAGTTTACCTGGAGACGAGGATTCCTTCCAAGTGTTTTATGCCACCTAATGTCTCTCACTCTGTACAGTCTCTCAGACACAGTCTCTCGTAGATGTGGAACACTCCTACAGGCCTTCTATATTTCAACCTCCAGCATACAATATTTGTCTAACCTATTGTTATACTACCCAAGTATTTGTTTTATCACCTTTTACTCATGTGCATATTGATTGTTCTACCTTATTGTATTACTACTTATCACTACTACCTCGACCACCACTAGTATTTCACCTCACTTTGAGAGTATATAATAGCCCACTGTGTCCATGTAACGCTTGTAACGGCTTGAGAAAGCTCCTGGAGAGCGAAACGTTGCCACAATAAAATGTCACATTAGTTGCATTTGTGTCCTTTTACTTAACATATTGTCGGTAATTCTACCAATATTATTACATAAAGGGGTGAGGAGAGACAGCACTCACACGAGGGTTGTGTGTGTGTTTGCGTGCACTGTTTTCCCCTAGCTGCAATCAAGCACAGTTTGAGTGAAGATGTCGTGGTGAGGTGCGTGTGTGTGACCAGTGATTTAATGAGACAGAGGCGGGGGAGCCGAGTGTAGTGAAGTGTATTATAGCATGACAGTAATGAGTGTATTAAACGAGAACTGTTGACAACTGAACTAATCTATGGTGGCTACGGTTGAGGTGAGGCTGTCTCTCACCTCCCACTGTCTCACTTCCCGAGCCTTTCCCCTCCTTAGCCATTACCCTTTCCCTAGCCTTCCTAAAGTCAGTGCCAGATCAGCCGGGCTGTGGTTCGTACGTTGGACTGCGTGCAGCCAGCAGTAACAGCCTCGTTGATCAGGCCCTGATCCACCGGGAGGCTTGGTCATAGACCGGGCCGCGGGGACGTCGATCCCCGGAATGCCCTCCAGGAATGCCCTCCAGGTAGACTCCCTAGTCTTTCCCCTTTCTAGCCTTCCCCCTCCCTAGCCTTCGCCCCCTCCATAGCTTTCTCCCTTCTAGCTAGCCTTTCCTCCCTCCCCAGTCTTCTCCTTAGCCCTTCCCCCCTCCGTAGCTTTCTCTTTCTCCCTAGCCTGTCCTCTCCTAGCCCTTCCCACTCCAGCTCTCCCTCTTCATTCCCAGTTTCGCACACTCACTTCTCACTGTTTGACATTGAATGTTGAGAATACTACATCAAAATTTTTTTGATTCTCTCTCCTCCCCACCTCTCTTCCTTCCGATCCTTCCCTGTTCCTCCCTTTGAACAATCCTTCCCTCCTCCTCTCCTTCCATCCCATCTGCATTTACCATTATTCCCTCCACCTGCCGAAGCACCATGCTGGTGCTGCATACTTTGACTGGTCTGACTTATACTCTTACATTCAGTATCTTAAAGCACTTCATGTAGGTCTCTGAAGACACTTCTTAATTTGCTACACGTTCTTGTAGGTTGTGAATTAGTTTCTGGTGTGGTACCGCATCGAAGGCTTCCTTTGATGCTGCATTAGTCTTCTTCTTTGTGTTTCGTTCTTAATTTTAAAATCTCGTTCTTAGCTCCCTACTTTTTCCCTTCGTTTCTGTCTTTTGTGTATATGTTTGTGTGTGTATTTCTTTGGTTTCTCTGCTTCCCTGGTAGAATCAAGGGCGCACTTTGTAATGCTTTCCTTGTTGCAGGTACGAATGTGTGTTTTTTTCCTTTGATACTTCATGTTTGTAAAGCCGTGATCCCCGCGGTGTACCTGAGACGAGCCTGGCCCATGGCCGGGCTCCGGGAGTAGAAAAACTGTCGGAACTCATCAAAGGTACGGCTTCCACCCCCGTAGCCCAGCCTGAGGCCAGGCTTCCCTGTTGATCGCCTGGTCAACCAGGCTGTATGTGCTAGCGACCCACTTGCTCACATAGCCTTCACAACCCGGTTGATCTGACATTTGTATAAGGAAGCTTCTTCCTGAAAACTTGTATCTTTGTTCCGGCAATATTACTGGTATGCCCTGGTAGCAGTTTGAATAGTCTTGGACTACAGTGATACTGTTTTCTAATTGCCTTAATGTCTCCATGCTTTTCACTAAGTTTATTCCAAAATTTCTCCCGTATCTTTCAGTCTAGTAAGTTATTATAGCAGTGAGTGTGCAGATTAGGGATCAGTCCCTCGAGTATCTTCCAGATGTGGAAACTCAGGTGTCTCTTCCGTTCCAGAGGAAACAATCCAAGTACTTCGAGGGGTTCTCAGTACTAGTTGTTGACGTTCATAGACGCAGTCTTGAGGTTCGGATTTTTTTTTACTGTGCTGAGACTATTTTTTGTTTTGTTTTCTGCCACTCTTTATGATGTCTCTGTTAGAAATTTGAAAATTAATTTCTTTGCTCTTGTAGATAAATGGTTCAAAGAACCGACAAGTTGATAAATTAGACACGTGTGCAACACTTGGGTATCTTTCTCGTGGAAACGTTTCTACACACAGTGGCTTCATAGTCCTATACAAAGAAAGAATAGTGAAGCTCAGAAAGAAAGTGTGATAATAAATTCCTCAGCCTGGAGTCCATATAATCAGTCCACCAATCTTGAAAATAATGTTTGTAATTTATGCTTTTTAACTTTTCCTGTTATACGTATTGGCTTCATTATATGAGTTAGTACTCAGTAGGCGCATTTGTCAAATGCCTTTACAGAATAATCGTAGATTACATCAGCGTTTCGTTTTCCTTCTAAGACCGCTGTAATTTTGTCATAGTGATGTATTTATAGTGATTGGGCAGGATTTTCCGGCTCTGTATCTAACCTAACTTGAGTTGTGTGGCTCAGATATCTCCAGTAAGTCAGTAATTTAAAGATTTTTGTCGTGTATTGTTAGTGCTGCTGCCAGTGTTCTCTTCCTGTCTACTCGGCTATGTATACAATACCGACATGAATGTAGTCAAATGCTATTTATTTGTGGATTGATGAAGTCCACTGTGTGGGCGAAACGTTGTAGATAAAGGATGATGATATGCTGTGTTTGTGTACCCTTTCCATTTTGTCTACTATGTTGGTTTCTCTTCGAATTATTTATGCCGTAATCATATCTCTCTCCCTATCCTCCTCGCCTCCTGGTACGTTCAGTTCATGTGCTTTTTAAGTTCATGCCTCGCCAGTCCAGGAGGAGTTTTTGTTTCAAACTTTCTGACTTTGGCAAGTTTATTTTACGTGTTTGAGCAGCCCAGGCGGCTGCTGGTGTAGGAAGACTCTGGAAGCCCGTCACAGGTAGTCGGGGCCTCCACGCTGTTGATGTATAGTTTATGTCCGCACATGTGGCGTGTAAAGTGTCCTGAAGGATTCATAATTCAGTTCTCTGAATGTTGTCCTGAAAGGATTCATAATTCAGTTCTCTGAATGTTGTCCTGAGATTTGCTGGTCTGGCAAATTCGGGAGATGCAATACGGTTTGTGTACCTCTAGTGACGTATGTGTGTATGTGTGTGTGTGTATGTGTACACAAATCAGTAAGTGTACACAGTCTTGCAAATCAGTCAAGATTTATACATTGGTTTATGTATACTGGGTCGAGGCTGTGTCATGTAGACTAGGCTGAGGCTGTTATATATACTGGACCGAGGCTGTGTTATGTACACTGGGCCGAGGGGCTGAAGAGTCGGGGACCTCTGACACTCATAGAATTCTCTCTCAGTGCACTCGTCGCGTCCCTGTTTTTAGTGTAGATAGTTTGCACTGTCTTTCAGGTCTCTTGGTGCCATACTAAGTGATTTCGGTGTTCAGGTTTGGGACCAGTCCCTCCAGCATTTTCCAGGTGTATATTATGTACCTTTCTCGCCTACGTTCCAAGGAATACAATTAAAGGGACTTCAAGTGTTTCCCGTAGTTGACATACTTGATTGGGTGCATACAAGCAGTGAAATTTCTATGTACGTTTTCCAGCTCGGTAATCTCGCCTATCTTGAAAGTGGCCGGTAGTGTACACAGTATCCCAGACTGCGGACAAGAAGTTACTAGAAGAGTATCATCAATGGTTGAATATCTCTTGAAAGTTCTAGTTATCCAGTCTGTCATTTTCCTTGCTGTAGCAATAGCAACATTGTTGTTACATGTTTGTCACTGATTATAATGCGAAAATCTCATCCAGCTCCTCCGAGCTGGGGCGCGTGCCCAGAATACAGCATGCATTACCCCTCTGAACGCAGCGCTGAGTCGCTGGAACAGAAAACTAGCTGCCCTGGGATCCCTAGTTACCCTGTTGAGTCGTTTGCCCTGAATGTCAGATCTTCCTATCTGACTATACAACACCTACAGTTGACTATACAACACCTCCAGCTGACTATACAACACCTCCAGCTGACTGTACAACACCTGAAGCTGACTATACAACACCTGCATATGACTATACAACACCTGCATATGACTATACAACACCTGCATCTGACTATACAACACCTGCAACATATTAATTTTAACAAGATTGCTGCAGAGTATGGCTCCTCTAACTTCAAGCAATATTTCCTCTCGACCTTCCCTCTCTTCCCCTTCCTGCTCCCCCTCCCATCTCCAACATTGTCCTCCCCCTCCCATTTCCAACATTCTTCTCCCCCTCCCATCTCCAACATTCTCCTCCCCCTCCCATCTCTTCCATTACTCCGTCACCAGTTTCCAGACTAGCAGATGTTTCAACATCATTCAGAAACGTGAACAAAGACTCCCTCAGGACACTTCACATGCTTGAAGGCCCCTCATAGAGTACGCAGCCCCAGCGTTGAGCCCAGGCCTCATCGAATATAGAAGCTCGGGAAGGGCCAAACGTTTGCAACAAAACTATTCTCTGAACTGAAGACCCTGAAGGAGATATGATTACGACGTGTAAAGTTTACTGAGAGATTGACAGCTTAGATGGGAAGAAGAGGACACACAAGCCGAAGACTCGTATGTGCCATAGGTTAGGTTAGGTAAGATTCCTCAGGAAACAGGACAAGTGTTTTCTGACGCAGGTCTTAGTAGATAGGAAATAGTAGGAGACACCTAGTGAATAGTGGGAGATACCTAGTGAATAGTGGGAGATACCTAGTGAATAGTGGGAGATATATTGTGAATAGTGAGAGATACCTAGTGAACAGTGGGAGATATATTGTGAATAGTGAGAGATACCTAGTGAACAGTGAGATAAGTGAATGGTGGGAGATACTTAGTGAGAGATGGTGAATAGTGAGATATACTTAGTAAATAGTAAAATATACATTGTAAATAGTGAGAGATAGTTAAGTGTCAGTGTTGTACAATAGGATGGGATCAGATACGCATCTCTCCATCACTACGCTCTAACACAGTTACATTCACATATTTATAATTTTAAATAGTTGCGACCAGGTTGTTTATTGGCCGCCAGCCATCATTGTATTCAGCAGTTTATGCATCATTACGCGTCTGACGTCACGTTTTGCTGGCCAGTCAGAACAGTTTTTATAGAACACTGAGGAGGACACAACACTAGCGTTAATGTTAGGATCACCAACACTGGTACTAATGTTAGGATCAACACTGGTACTAATGTTAGGATCAACACTGGTACTAATGTTAGGATCACCAACATTGGAACTAATGTTAGGATCAACACTGGTACTAATGTTAGGATCACCAACATTGGAACTAATGTAAGGATTATTAACACTGGTACTAATGTTGGTTCAGGGGTCAGTAGTGATGTCAGTAGTGAGATCAACAGTGAGGTCAGTGGTAAGGTCAGGAGGCATTACAAATCAGTGAGTCTGGTCTCCTTGCAGGTCCAGCTACCAATATGAAGACGACTCCTCCAACAAGAGAAGAAAAAGAGGCTCCATATTCTTCAGGAAGAAAAAGGTGAGTGTGTGTGTGTGTACACTTTACACTGCTGCACGCTACACTTTACACTGCTACACACTACACTTTACACTGTGCATGCTACACTTTACACTATGCACGCTTTACACTGTGCACGCTACACTTTACACTGCACGCTACACTTTACACTGCACGCTACACTTTACACTGTGCATGCTACACTTTACACTGTGCACGCTACACTTTACACTGTGCACGCTACACTTTACACTGTGCACGCTACACTTTACACTGTGCACGCTACACTTTACACTGTGCACGCTACACTTTACACTGTGCATGCTACACTTTACACTGCTACACTTTACACTGTGCAGGCTACACTTTACACTGTGCAGGCTACACTTTACACTGCTACAGTTTACACTGTGCAGGCTACACTTTACACTGTGCAGGCTACACTTTACACTGCTACACTTTACACTGTGCATGCTACACTTTACACTGCTACAGTTTACAGTATGTACGCTACACTTTACACTGTGCAGGCTACACTTTACACTGCTACAGTTTACACTGTGCAGGCTACACTTTACACTGCTACAGTTTACACTGTGCAGGCTACACTTTACACTGCTACAGTTTACACTGTGCAGGCTACACTTTACACTGCTACAGTTTACACTGTGCAGGCTACACTTTACACTGCTACAGTTTACACTGTGCAGGCTACACTTTACACTGCTACAGTTTACACTGTGCAGGCTACACTTTACACTGCTACAGTTTACACTGTGTACGCTACAATTTACACTGCTACAGTTTACACTGTATACGCTACACTTTACACTGCTACAGTTTACACTGTGTACGCTACACTTTACACTGCTACAGTTTACACTGTGTACGCTACACTTTACACTGTACGCTACAATTTACACTGTGTACGCTACACTGTACGCTACAGTTTACACTGCTACAGTTTACACTTTATACGCTACAGTTTACACTGTATACGCTACACTTTACACTGCTACAGTTTACACTGTGTACGCTACACTTTACACTGCTACAGTTTACACTGTATACGCTACACTTTACACTGCTACAGTTTACACTGTGTACGCTACACTTTGCACTGTGTACGCTTCACTTTACACTGCTACAGTTTACACTGTGTACGCTACACTTTACACTGCTACAGTTTACACTGTGTACGCTACACTTTGCACTATGTACGCTACACTTTACACTGCTACAGTTTACACTGTGTACGCTACACTTTGCACTATGTACGCTACAGTTTACACTGTGTACGCTACACTTTACACTGCTACAGTTTACACTGTGTACGCTACACTTTGCACTATGTACGCTACAGTTTACACTGCTACAGTTTACACTGTGTACGCTACACTTTACACTGCTACAGTTTACACTGTGTACACTACACTTTGACTATGTACGCTACACTTTACACTATGTACGCTACACTTTGCACTATGTACGCTACAGTTTACACTGTGCACGCTACACTGGTTCACTTCTCTTCTTTACCTATTATATTTGTTCTCGTAAATTTACGTTTTATTTCTTGTTCTGCACTTTAGGTTCTTCAGTTTTTCATTATGTTGTGTTCTCCTCGTAGCGTGTTTCTTCTCATTCCTATTAACCTTTTTTCTTACCATTTCTCACCTATAGCTCTACTGCAATGAGAGAGAGAGAGAGAGAGAGAGAGAGAGAGAGAGAGAGAGAGTGAGTGAGTGAGTGAGTGAGTGAGTGAGTGAGTGAGTGAGTGAGTGAGTGGTGAGTGAGTGAGTACAGGTATAAGTTAGTTCGCCTGGATGGGTCTTGGCCCTGAGTTAGTTATAAAGATGTACAAGTATAACGTTGTTTTCGGGCGCAGGACAAGACGAAGAAGAGCTCTCACCAGTTCGTGTCAGTGTGCTACAGCAACTCTGCGACGTGTGACGTGTGTAGCAAACCCATGACCAACAAGCCTGCCCTCCGCTGTGAGAGTAAGTATATGACTGGTGTTGCTATCTTATCCTCCTCCAAGCTCCCGTCTCATGGTCACCTACTGTCATCCTGTCCACCCTCTGTCTCATGGTCACCTGTCATCCTGTCCACCCTCTGTCTCATGGTCACCTACTGTAATCCCGTATACCCCCTGTCTCATGGTCACCTGTCATCCTGTCCACCCTCTGTCTCATTGTCACCTACTGTCATCCCGTTATCCCCCTGTCTCAAGGTCACCTACTGTCAACCCGTCCACTCTGTCTCATGGTCACCTGTCATGCTCCAACCTTCCCCTCTTATGAACTACCCCTGCATCACATCCCTTCTCTCTATCACTTTTATGCATTTATTTATGTACACACATTATATATATATATATATATATATATATATATATATATATATATATATATATATATATATATATATATATATACACATACACACGTGCGTATGTACTTACGTACTGTATATCAACAACACCCTCCAGAAATATAATGTGTTGTTAACATAGAACGTAAGAATGGGTAAAAGACTTAAGAATAATAATATCTGGTGATACATTATTTAGATAATAAAAGGAAAATGCATCAAAAGCCACACAACAAGGTGGATAACGAGAACTTTCAAAACAAGAGGGATAAAGCACGTCTGAAATTATTCTATGATCATAACCTTATTCAAGGCAAGAGAGACATCAGAGCTGGAAAATATAGAGATCATTTAATGGCCGCATAATCTCAATAAAGTTTTTTAATTTCCTGATAATTCCTGAAGAAATACCTGATAATATATATCTGGAATATATTAGAGGGCCAAAATCTACAGAGTGAGAGATATAGAAGGAAATGTGAAGTCGACCAAGAGTGTTGAGAAGCAGGGAAGTCACGGGCACAGCCAGAGAATACTGTCAATATCCGTGGTCCAGGACTCATCAACCTCTTACCAACAGCTATCAGAAATGTTGCTGGAACAAGTGTAGAAGTTGTCAAGAAGAAACGGGATCACTTAGCCAAGTGTCAGACCAACCAAGCTGTGATGGTCAGTGGAAAGCTAACAGCAACAGCCTAGCCGAGCAGGCAGTCAACGAGGAAGCCAGGCCTCAGGCCGGGCTGAAATTGCTTACAGTAAATCGCCCTCCCACACCCCATCCATTCATCTCTCCGGCCGTTTGAAAATGCCATCCACTGACCTTACCTCCCACCCGTTCCATCCTCCCCCCCCCCCTTCCCGTCCCTTCCTCCGGTGATCACAAAACGGGAGAGGTACACAAGATATTGACAGTTATCACTCTCCCTCTGCTGTATAACACACATCAACCCGATATTGCTCTCTTGAGTATTGTGCAGCCCTTCAGTGTTGCCTCCACCTGTATCTGGCAGGTTGCAACCCTCCCAGTACTCCAGGGTTGTAACATTATATCTGGCAGTCACGTTTCAACCCTCCCAGTACTCCAGGGCTGTAATATTATATCTGGCAGTCAGGTTGCAACCCTCCCAGTACTCCAGGGCTGTAACATTATATCTGGCAGTCACATTGCAACCCTCCCAGTACTCCAGGGCTGTAACATTATATCTGGCAGTCAGGTTACAACCCTCCCAGTACTCCAGGGCTGTAACATTATATCTGGCAGTCAGGTTACAACCCTCCCAGTACTCCTGGGCTAACATTATATCTTGCAGTCACGTTGCAACCCTCCCAGTACTCCAGGGTTGTAATATTATATATGGCAGTCACATTGCAACCCTCCCAGTACTCCAGGGTTGTAATATTATATCTGGCAGTCAGGTTGCAACCCTCCCAGTACTCCAGGGTTGTAACATTATATCTGGCAGTCACGTTGCAACCCTCCCAGTACTCCAGGGCTGTAACATTATATCTGGCAGTCAGGTTACAACCCTCCCAGTACTCCAGGGCTGTAACATTATACGTATCTGGCAGTCAGGTTACAACCCTCCCAGTACTCCTGGGCTAACATTATATCTGGCAGTCACATTGCAACCCTCCCAGTACTCCAGGGCTGTAATATTATATCTGGCAGTCACGTTGCAACCCTCCCAGTACTCCAGGGCTGTAACATTATATCTGGCAGTCACGTTGCAACCCTCCCAGTACTCCAGGGCTGTAACATTATATCTGGCAGTCACGTTGCAACCCTCCCAGTACTCCAGGGCTGTAACATTATATCTGGCAGTCACGTTGCAACCCTCCCAGTACTCCAGGGCTGTAACATTATATCTGGCAGTCAGGTTGCAAAGCTTCATTAAGAAACTATGGAACATACTTTGAGAAACTGATCTGAGCACACTAACTCCCTATTGCTGCCTCGAGACGCTAAATACAGAAGCATACGGAGCCTGTATGAAACATATTCCACTGACAGATCAACACAAGATCAAACACATTAAGAGAATGCATAACTATTTACAGAAGAGAATGTTTGTGGGTTACAATGAAATCGTACTCATAGAAATAATGGAAAGAGAGAGAGAGAGAGAGAGAGAGAGAGAGAGAGAGAGAGAGGGAGAGGGAGAGGGAGGGGAAACTGAAATACTCATATCAGATACAAGAAATTAAAAACGAACATAATAGAAGACAGAAAAAATACAGATACAGATTTTAACAAAGTGTTCCAATGGGCAGAGGGAAAATAATATGATGTTCAGTTGTGAAAAATTCCAGCTGCTTAGATATGGAAAAGAGAAGATGTAAAAACAAGTACTGGACGCAAAACTCGGTCAGAAGGAAAGGAAATTAAAAAACACCAAGGAAGAATCATGTTTAGAGGACAAAATAAGGCAATAGCATCAAAGACCAGGATAATGACATCTTGGATTATGAGAACTTTTAAAACCAGAGAAGTCACGTCAGGGGTAATACTTTTAAAATCACTTTTCCTTTCACATTTAGAATATTTATTGTTCTGTGCCCACAGCTTCTTTCAAGACAGGACAGACATCAGAGCTGAAAAATATACATAAGTTGTTTACTACCGAGTAATGAATAAGATGTCAGATCTGCTGGTAATGCCGCGGAGTACTTGGACTATATTCTCTGGAACTAAGAAGAGAGAGACAACTGATGTTATAAAAATTCTTTGATCATGTCACCACTCTGCACACCTACTTATTACCTATAGTGTTCTTGGAGGGAGTTTCGGGGGTCAACATCCCCGCGGCCCGGTCCATGACCAGGCTTGACGATGGATCAGGGCCTCATCAACCAGGCTGTTTGTTACCTTACGAACCGCAGCCCGGCTGGTCAGGCACTGACTTTAGGTATCTGTCCAGTTCCCTCTTGAAGACAGATAGGGTTCTCTCGGTAATTTTCCTTATGTATGATGAGAGGCTGTTGAACAGTTTTGGGCCCCTTAACACTTTTCTCTCAGTGTACTCGTGGCACCCATGCTTTTCATTGGGGATGTTGCACTGTCTGTCGAGTCGTTCACTTTCATAGGGATTGATTTGTGTGTATAGATTTGGGACCAATCTCTCAAGAATTTTCCTCGCGTAAATTATGATGCATCTTTCTCGCCTGCAGTCCAAGGAGTACTGGTCAAGGGACTTCAAACATTAGCAGTAATTGAGGTGCTTTACTGAACTTGTACGTACAGTGAAGGTCCTCTGTACATTCTTCAAATCTTCAGTTTTGCCTTCTTTGAAAGGGGCTGTTAGTGTACAGCAGTATTAAAGCTTATATAGAACAAGTGACTTAAAGATCACCATTGGCATGGCATCCCTTGTTTTGAAGGTTCCCATTATCCACCCTATCATTTTCGTCGCGGTTGTGATACTGACACTGTTGTGGTCCTTGAAGTGGAGTGAGAGTTACTGCAGGAAATGTAGAGTCAGTGACACGACTGCTGCTGGAGGACACGTTCTCAACCAGTGTTCACGAGTTTGCTGCCTTATACCTACACATAAGAAAACGGTCCTGAACAAAGATGTTTTCAAAAGTAAGCTGAATAACTACTTACTACAAGTGCTTGATCAACCAGGTTGTAGTGGCTACGTAGGTCTGCGGACCGCTGGCAGCAACAGCCACATTGACCAAACAGACAAAATCTGGCCTTAGGATCATTTTTCGCCAGACGAGCCTCGCCCATGGCCGGGCTCCGGGAGTAGAAAGACTCTCGAAACTCATCAGAGGTATAAGGTTGAACTTCAAAGTGCAATAACTCTGGAGACGGTCACAGGCACGTCTCCATACTCTGTAACAGATCTCAAGAAGCCGGTCAATGAATCTTAAGAGGCAGGACCAGGAGGCAGAGTTCGACCCCCCGCAAACACAAACCAGTCAGTATACATACCAAAAAAAAAAAAAAAATACACAATGAACTGATTGATAAAAAAAATTCATATGGAAATTGATAAATTAAATAATTTCCCGGCTGAAATTCACCAGTATGTCACATTTATGGATGTTTTTCCAGAAAAAATAAAATTGTGCGCTGTGGTTTTTGTTATAGCAAGTTAATTAAAAATATTACCATGGAGAGAGTGTTCCATCCAGTGTTAATACCGACACATGATATTATATACCCAGTCATGTAGGAAGTGAACCCGGTCATGCAGGAAGTGAACCCGGTCATGTAGGAAGTGAACCCGGTCATGCAGGAAGTGAACCCGGTCATGTAGGAAGTGAACCCGGTCATGTAGGAAGTGAACCCGGTCATGTAGGAAGTGAACCCGGTCATGTAGGAAGTGAACCCGGTCATAGGAAGTTTTATTTATAATTTCTTAAAGGTTTAACTGAGAGTGGTGAATTTGTTTAGCCCCATTCACAAATTGTTCCCCATTCTTTTCTCCTAAGCTTTATTGTCTGTTTCTAGCGTTCCCCGTGTCTTGAAGTTTAAAAACAATGACAACGGAAGGTCTGCTCTTATATCAGGAGCCAGACTCTTTGTTTTTCTTTATTTGGCCTTTGGTTAGTTGGAAGCTGTTATAACGGTACTTTTACCCCAGTCGGACTTTGGATAATAACCACAATAAGTCTGGCTATAGTCATGCCCTTTATATTGTTAAAAAAAGGAACAGCTGTGTTAGAAAGTTAGTGTGTTGACGCTGCTCTCACTCTCAAGATAAGGCAGATGTATATTGATATTTATATTGTTTGTAATTGATAATTAGAAATGTGTACATCATTTTCACTTTTATTAATGTTGGTAGAATTTCCGGTAATTTATTAGGTAAAAAGATACATGTGCAACGACTGCGACAATAAAATGTCACATTATTTGCACATGTATCCTTTTACCTAACATTTTCACTTGTGTTTGCAGCGTGTCAGGTGTGTGTGCACGAGAACTCCTGCAAGGACCAGATCTCAGACTGTTCCAAGCTGAAGAATCCCAAGGTAAGACAAATAAGGGTAGCCTCTTCCCTTTCTCCTTTTCTTATTTTGGCACTGCTGGACCCCTTCCAGGGAGGTGCCTTTATGCTGGTGAAGGGCTCTGGATCAAACCTGATTGCTTCCTGTTCCCCAACCCTAGGGGATTAACCTTTCATATTGAATTTAATAATCTGCAACTGCTTGGCCTGTTGTGTGTTTGTGTGTGGGGGGACTGGAGGGGTTCGCCCCGGAGTTGCTTTGTGTTGTGTTGTGTAATGTACAGGACTATTTTGTACTGTACATATACAGGACGGTACTGTGTTGTGCATATACAAGACGGTGTTGTGCTGCGAATGTACAGCACAGTGTTGGGTTGTACATGTACAGGACACTGGTTGTACATGTACAAGACACTGGTTGTACATGTACAGGACACTGGTTGTACATGTACAGGACACTGGTTGTATATATACAGGACACTGCTTGTACATGTACAGGACACTGGTTGTACATGTACAGGACACTGGTTGTACATGTACAGGACACTGGTTGTACATGTACAGGAAAGTGTTGAGTTGTACATGTTCAGGGCGGTATTGTGTTGTACATGTACAGGACGGTGCTGTGTTGTACCTGTACAGAATGGTGATGTGCAGAACATTGCTGTATTATACGTGTAGAGGACGATGCTGTGCTGTACATGCACAGAAAGAGTGGCTGAAGTGAAGGTGAATGTTGTGGAGAGGAAGCTACGTGTTGTGACTCAGTATTATCCAGAGGTCGAGTGTACCAACAGCACTTCATCACCTGCCTTGCTACATGACTCAGTATTATCCAGAGGTCGAGTGTACCAACAGCACTTCATCACCTGCCTTGCTACATGACTCAGTATTATCCAGAGGTCGAGTGTACCAATAGCACTTCATCACCTGCCTTGCTACATGACTCAGTATTATCCAGAGGTCGAGTGTACCAACAGCACTTCATCACCTGCCTTGCTACACACCACACTAAAACTTTCTCACAGATTAATCCTTATACTATATATTCTGGAGCTCCAAAGTAAAACATATCAAACATAACATAAAAATTGTTGTGCTAATGTGTCCTGCTTACAGAACAAAAAACACAATACCGCGACTGGAACAATGCACAAACCGCACACAGGAGGAGCCTACGACGACGTTTCGGTCCGACTTGGACCATTTACAAAGTCCAAGTCGGTCGGAAGCGTCGTCGTGTTTGTGTATTGTCTCCTACACAGTATGTTTATCAGGTTGTGTGTGTATGAATGTATGTCCGGTGCTTCCATACCGCATGAAGCTAAAATAAACAGAAATAATAAAGTTTAATGCTATTGTATTCATTGCTTCAGGTTAATCTATTTTATTTGACATCCTCAATATGTACATTATTTTATTATTATTTTATTTGCTGATGCACACGTTTCTCCTCACCTTTGTGCAATGTGTATAACTTTGTTATGCATTGAGTTGTGCAATAAATGTCACTGCAGTTTTTTTTTGTTGCTTTTTGAGGGATTACATGTGATAATATTGTTGTGGCGGGGCACTGGTGTCTGATTCACCTGTCTGTTTGTTCTAGCACATCCAGTTGGCTGCGGGACTCACGACGCTGGTGAGGCTGCCCTCTCTGTTGAACCCTTCCCCCCCTCTTGTGAACCCTTTCCCCTCTGTTGAACCCTTTCCCCCTGTGTTGGTTGAACCTCTTTCACTCCTGTGTTGATTCCCCACTGTGTTGCATCCCCTCCCCTGTGTTGAACCCTCGTGCTGACCCTCACTGTGTTGAACCCTTCTATGTTGTACCAACCTGTGTTGAACCCCTCTTCTGTGTGTGTTGAACTCCTCCCATGTGTGTGTTGAACCCCTCCCCCTGTGTTGAACCCTCCCCTGTGTGTGTTAAACCCTCCCCTGTGTGTGTTGAACCCTCCTCTGTGTTGCACCACCTCAGGTAAGATCGTGTACACTTGCAAGTCTTCTTGTTTTGCAATTGCAAGAGCAATTCAACTCGTGTACACGTGTATCCCCTCGTGTATACATGCGTACACATGTATCTCTCGTGTATACCTGTCGTGTGCACGTGTATCTCTCACGTGTCTTGTGTACTCATGTATGTCCTCGTGTACGCCTGTATGTATTCCCGTGTACGCCTGTATGTATTCTCGTGTACACCTGTATGTGTTCTCGTGTACACCTGTATGTGTTCTCGTGTACGCCTGTATGTGTTCTCGTGTACACCTGTATGCGTTCTCGTGTACACCTGTGTGTGCGCTCGTGTACACCTGTAAGAGGTTCTGTACACCTGTGTGTCCTCTTGTATACCTGTATATATCCTCCTGTACACCTGTACGTGTCCTCGTGTACACCTGTATGTGCATCAGTGTTCTCGTGTACACATGTATGTGTCCTCGTGTACAACTCTTATATAAAATATAGCATCTCTAACATTAATATTTAGTATTCTTTTTGGGCATTACCATTTTTCTCTCTCTTTTCCCTTCCCCTCTTTTCTTCTCTCCCCCCCCCCCCCCCCGTCATTTTTACCTATTCTTCCTTCGCCTATATATTACCCCCTCCTCTTCTTGTTTCCCTTCTTCCACTCCCTTTTCCCTTCCCTCCCCTCTTACTGTTGCTTGACATTTAATTTAACAACCCTTACGTGGTTTCTACAGTTAGGGTGAGTATCCCTCTAATTTGCTCTACTTGCCTGCCAATTCCACCCCACTGAGACTTGTGTTACATTTATTCCGGTTTCCCCTCAGAGTGAAGTTAGGGAACAGTTTGGTGTATTTTATGATTTGTGTTGATCCTGAATATTGTGTTGTATTACGCGTATGTGCGTGTTTACTCGTAGGTGCGTCTGCACACGTGTGAGCATGTGCACTCGTATATGCGTGTTCTTAACTAGTTGTACTCGCTTAGTTGTACGTACTTGCAAGGGCCGAGTCATTGCAGCTTTGTGTGTGGGTGTGAGTGCAAGGGCAGGTTTGTGTACACACTTGCGCGTTTGTGAGAAAGTATTATAAGGATAGAATTAACTTATCTGTTGAATTTAGGTTGAAGATTAAGACACGTGTGCAACAGTTAAGAAGATAAGAACGAACACTGCAGCAGGCCTACTGGCCCATGCGAGACAGGTCCAAGTCTGCTACCGGCTTAAGCCAGTGCCCCAACCTAGTCAGGTCAGGTCAGTTGGGTATCTTATTGTTGAAACGTTTCGCCTACACAGTAGGCTTCTTCAGTCATGTATTAATGTTGGTAGAATTACCGACAATATGTTAAGTAAAAGGACACAAGTGCAACTAATGTGACATTTTATTGTGGCAACGTTTCTTCAGTCATATACAATGGCAACAGGTGTAGATAATGATGTAATCAGTTTATCAACCTTGGAGATAGTATTTAAGGTGGTCAGTCCTCAGGGACTAGCCACCTTAAATGCTGTTTTTCCAAGGTTTATGGACAGATTACATCATCATCGTTTCCTTACTACACCTGCTGCTGCCTCTGTGTTTGACTGAAGAAACCTACTGTGTAGGCGAAACGTTTCAACAGTAAAGATACCCAACTGTTGCACAAGTCTTAATCATCAACTTTACTGTACAGTGGTACCTCGGTAAACGTTCCAGGACCTTGGACTTACACCAAACAGGACGTATACCAAACGAATTTTCCCATAAGAAATATAGGGAAAACGATTAATCCGTTCTCATGAAAAAAAAATCCTATTGTTTTTGGCATATTATACATTGATGGGGTTGTATAAAATAATTTAAACACTGCTTAATACTAAAGTACATACATAAATACAAAAGAATTAGATGAAATAAATGAAAATTTAACCCCACTTTACTTTGCTGAAAAGAGTCGAGTGCCTACTGGGATGGAAAAATAAACACATAAGCAGTATAATGTGATCCTTTATTGACAACGTTTCGCCCACGCAGTGGGCTTTATCAAGTCACAAACAGATCTACCTGAATAAAAGGTACATGAGTATTTATAGGATTTAGTCAGGTGGAAAATGCTGGGTCAGGTGGAGAATGCTGCATGTGACAATCTTCAAAGTAGTGTGTAGAACCTTGTGTAGCTTTAAAAAGAGATTGGATAAGTATATGGGTAGACCTTCTGCAGTGTTCCTTCATTCTTAAGTTCTTATGTGGGATAGCGATGAAGAAGTTTCTTGGCAAGGGGTTCAGCTATGTTGTAGAAGCCGTTGTTCTGGTTGATGTTGTTGGATATGCAGATAAGTGATGATTCCAGGATTCTTCGGTATTGAGTGTTGTCTTCTCTGGCGATGAGTCTTGCGTTTCTGTAGTTGATTAAATGGTTGTGTGAATTTCGATGTTGAACACAGACATTCCTTGGATCGTAAGATCTTCCTGCGTACTGGTGTTCTGAAATACATGTTTGGAGGTCTCTGGATGTTTCGGCCACGTATAATTTGCTACAGTCATTACAAGGGATTATGTATACCCCTGCAGAGGATTGAAGCTTGTCCTGTCTATTACTGGTAATGTCCTTGATGGTGGTGGATGTGGAGGTAGATACTTGGAATGAGGTATTGGAAAAGATGTTGGAAACGTCTTGTTTCACAAGCTAGGTAGCCTTCACTTCTCCTGTCGCTGAGCACCTGTGTGATGCTGGTAATTATATCGCAGTTGTTATCAGTACTCATAGTTTACACAGACTAAAATGTTTTATCTGAAATTGAAGTCTAAGTCGGGTCCAGCCTAGCCTCTCACCCACGTTTTCTTTACGTACTACGTACGAGTACTACGTACTCGGCATCAGTTCAGTGAGTCGTTATTTAAGCTTCAGTGCTTTGCTTTTTAAAGCTGGTAAAAGCCTCTTAATTCTAGGAATTGGAGCTCCCATCCTCTTAGATCAAACCTGATTCCCCTAATACCCTAGGACTGTAACATTAATAACAATACACAGCAAGGCGTGTTTCCGTTCACTTGTTGTCCCTGTCACCTAGCAGCAAGTAGGTGCCTGGTTAGTTACCATTTTGTCCTAGGCACATGTCGATTAGACACTAGGAATGTTGTATGTATGTGTGTGTGTGTAACGAAACACTTCGAAATGTTTCGGCCCCGCCGGGAATTGAACCCGGGCCCTCCGTGCGTGAAGCAAGAGCGCTAGCCACCATGCCATCGGGGCGTTGTTAGCCGACTGGTGTTGGTCGCATCCTGGGACGTGATAGATAGGACTGGGATTTGAAATGAGCCTGTAAACTTTAAAACTGATTTGTGCATAAAAAAAAGGCATGTAACACAAGGACCCCAGTGGAAATAAGTCACTTTATCTGACGCTTTTGGGTTATCCTAGGTAATTTGCACATATGTTACTAGGTATAATTATTGTACTTATATGTACCTGTACCTAAATAAATTTACACTTACCCCTTCAATCCCCGACCTGGCAGGTCATCCAGAAGCCCGGCGGTACCGCTGGTCTGACCAGCACCACCAAGAGTGCCAGTCTTGGGTCATACGCGGTCACAGGCACTGGCGTGACCTCCGGAGCCTCGTCCAAGTCACAGCAAGCGGTGGTAGCCAGGTCGAGGTCGTCAGCGGCACACTCCTCCTCCCCAACACGACCCACCAGCGTCGCCTCTCCAAGGTACGACACCACCCACACTTGCCCTTTGTTGCTCTTAAGTTTGAAATGTGGAAGCTTTAGAATAGTAAGATAAATTATTATTATTATTATTATTATTATTAAAAATTGTCATTGTTTTCATTCCTTCAAGGATTCCCACATAAACTGGAAAGTCAGGGATTAGGGACCTTTATTATTATTTTGCTCTTGTTTTCCTTTTGGCTTTGACTCAAAAATGGATAATAAGTATGTAAGTAGGTAAGATGACAACCTGTTCGTACCATTTATTCTTCATTTTAGTAATTAAACAACCGAGAGTGATGGGGGGGGGGGTGTTATAGGAGGTAACCAACATTTCCATTGTTTTAACTTCTCTCTGCATCATCCCTTAACTGTGGTTAGGGACCCTTGATGGCTGTGAAAGGCTCTTTCAGCCTAAGGCTTGGAGCTACCTTTCAATGTAATAATAATAATAAAAATATGGACATTGGGAACTTACGATAAGAATTGTAGGTCAGGCAGTCTGCCATAACTGGTATGATGCATTACGAGTTGGTCAGAAACTTTGGAGTAGGAGAAGAGGTGGTTACAATCTTCTTAAATTTCGGGAAAGGAAATCGAGTTTTTATAAGTCTGGTGTTAACACATCATCTGCCCTCACATTCATATTCATAAATGTGAAGGCGACACCACAATGTATCGGAGATAAAAGTCTTTGATCAGTGTTGAGGAAGATGAACTTAACCGATGTATTATGGTTCAGAGGTGAGTGCATTATGATTCGTCCAGAATCACGAACACACAATATCACTTTTACAAAAATTTAAGTATTAAATCATCAATAACTCGTACAATAAAGATTTTTATTTCTAATAATACTTTTCAAGTATGTTGTCTAAGTCTCTAAAAGTTTTTTTTTATTGGGACTGTTCATTTCAAGTTTTTAATTCCATAGTTTGAACGATAATAATTTTAAATCACTTAAAGGGTTTATTCATGCTGGGGCATTTTTTTTATTTTTTTTTTTGTACGAAATAAATGTCACCTTAGGTCACTAAATGGATGGAAGGTATGTTGCACACACACTCGGTGTTGCATGTATGCATCGTTCATTGCAACAAGCTTGACTATGTGAAGGTCTTACATCCAAAACATACCAGTCAAGGTGTTCTTCGTGTTCAGTATCCAACGTGAACATGATGAAAGAACATCTGAAGGTGTACCTTGTGTTTAACACTTTCTAACTTTCCGACAGGACAAATCTTGTACATGTTTCCTATTTTCTTTATTAATCATACTGTCAAAATAATGCATTTTTCTTTCCTGATTTTTTTTTTTTACAGTTCGTTTGTTTCAGGTTCATGTAACAGTGTGTCACATGAATCAGCTTCATGTGTACCTAGGCCCTCACTGCACACTTCATACTGAAATATAATCATAAGCTCTGTATATGCAGGAAACACTGCGACTAGCCGGGGAATCGAACCCGTGTTGTTTTAGACCGCCTTATGGTCAGCGAAAATTCACGACGCTCTAACCCACTGGACCATACACGGGTTCGATCCCCGGCTAGTCGCTGTGTTGTTTTCGATTAAATACCATTCGTTCGTGGTTACAATAATATATATATATATATATATATATATATATATATATATATATATATATATATATATAAACTAAAATAAATATAAACCTCCATTGTGTGCTTTCTAATTGAGTTGTCCCCGAGTTGTATTGTTTTGTTGGTGGTGTTGCAGTGTTGTGTTTTCGTTTGGGGTAACCCCCTTCCCCCTCCCCTGTCCCCCTCCCTCTCGTGGAGATTTGTGTTGATGCCTCACTGTGTTTATTGTCTTCTTTCTTTGGATTTTGTGTCGAATATTAATTAGTTGTTCCCTAGTTTTTATTGTTTTTATATTTTCAATTTAATTTTGTTGCATCTTGCTATTATAAATAATGTTGTTGGAGGTGGACGAAGCGAGCACAGTACTGGATGGTGAGTGATGAATATACATACACAAGCTTTACTTGCTGGCTACCGCACCTGTTGGCCTATTCTAAGTCCTCCCTCCCAGTTTTTGCTTCTATCCCCCCCTCTCCTCTCACATACGCATACATATGTACTGTACATACATGCACGTATATAAAACACACAAACACATGATGGAGATGTATGCAAAGAGCTTAGCAAAAGATTAAAAAGTAGTTGAAGAAGGTGGAGAGTTACCAGGAGGCACTGTAGTCATGAGCACAGTAACAGAGACTACTATGTCAGTTTGATGTAACAAAAGCAATGGGACTAGATAGCATATCCATGGGTGCCGAGAGGAGGAGCCGAGTCAGTGTGTGACCGTAGCAAAGGTATACAACCAATATCCAATCAGAACAAGTGCAAGAAAATTTGAAGAAGACAAATATGGTCCCCATATATTAAAAGAGGGGATAGACAAGGGGCACTGAACTGTAGGCTTGTATCTCTAATATATAATATGTCAAAAATTCTGGAAAAATATGAAAACTATATTGGAGCACTTGGAAAGGAGATATTTTTTACTTTCTAGAAAAACAGCAAAGATCTAAGGATGGAACTTTCTTACAAATTTTCTAGAGTTCTATAAGAGTCACAGACATAAAACAAGAAATTTAGGGCTGGGTGGATTTCATCTTTTTATATAATAAAGCGTCTGATATAGTACCACATTAGAGATTAGTTCAGAAATTATAATAACAGGCAGGGTTAAGAGGCAGAGTGCTCCAGTAGATCAGGGAATACTTGAATGACAACAAGCAGATAATAATAGCAAAGAATAAGACACCAGAATGGGAAAGAGTAATGAGTGGGGTTCTGTAAGGATCAGTACTAGGGGCTCTATTGTTCCTAATGTACGTAAACAACTTACCAGTGGGGACTGGGTCCTACGTGTCACTGTTTGTAGATAACATAAAACTAACGAAAAGAATAAGAAGAGGAGATGATAAACTTTATGGAGAAGTCAATAGACTACATATGTGATTGGAGGTGAAGACAGAACGCGGAGCAACTTAGGCGAAGAAAAACTCCTAATATCGCCAGACATGAACATAAACCGTATAACGTCAGCGGCATATGCAAGATTAGCAAACCTCAAAGCAGCATTCAGAAACTTAAATAAAGAATCATTCAGAAACTTATATACTGCAAATATTAGGCCAGTAATTGAGCATAGAGTGCACACCTGGTCAGGCACATGTAGAAACTCGGAAAGGTCTAAAGGTTTTCAATCAGGCTAGTACCAGAACTGAGAGATGCGCCTTTGAGGAGAGATTGAAGGAACCGACCTTGGCGGAGATGTAATTATGACATACAAAATTTTTAAGGGGAATTGTTAAGACAGAGGGATGTAAGGAAGCATTTAGTCTCAAGGTAATTATAAAGTGGAATAACTCGGCTGAGGCAGTTGTGGAGGCAAACACAAAGTACAGCTTCTTGAGTGGAAATAATGAGGCCCAAGATGTCAGTAGTCAGTGATGCTGATCAAAGTAATTTAGGAGACGGAGCCAGAAGCTGAGCATCAACCCCAGGAAACATAACTCACTGAATACAATTCTGTAACACACACACACACACGCGCACACACACACACACACACACACACACACACACACACAAGCGAGCGTTGTTTTACTGGCTTAACGTTTCCCAATAAATATAATTACGCTGGTGAGGGGGTAGGAATAGGTGGACAAGTATCGTCTGATGCTTAATTTGTGTGCGTTTTATACTTGCCTCGTATAATTCACTTTCTTTGCAATTTTTACTTTTCATTTTTGGCAACAATTAGACATGTTACTTGGCAGCTGCTTTGGTCGTTTTGTTGGAGAATGATGTAGAGAGCATTGAAGATGTGTGGTGGCAGGCAGTGAGAGTCTGCCGTAGGGGAGGTAGATATTGATGGAGTAGTGGCACAGTGAACAAGAGATTTAGTGTTGTAGTGATGGTGGCTCCTGGAGGAGTGCTTGCCACTTCAGAGGACACAGCTCTTAAGTGTTGATGAAGGAGGGAGGGAGGGAAGGGAGAGTGACTACTGGTGCTAAAGCAAACATTGCACATGATGGAAAAAGAGAGACGAATCCAGTACATTGCTCATTTGACAGTATTTTGCCCACACAGTGGGCTTTATCAAGTCACAAACAGATCTACTTGGAGAGATGATGTGCTTATATATATATATATATATATATATATATATATATATATATATATATATATATATATATATATATATATATATATATTGAGCGTAATGACATGAAGAGCCAGGTGAAGTGTGTTGAAGTTGACACCTTGGGAAGACTAATGACAGGTTAGACAAGCGTATACTAGATAAATGGCTCAGACCTGCTGCAGTGTTCCTCCATGCTATGGTCTGTTACTATGTATGATAACAACATAGTTGACCACGAGGCTCAGTTATGTTGTAGAAACCTCCATTGTAAATGAGTTGGATTCTGTAACCATTAGTTGAAGATAAGTTATAGTGGATGGTATGTAAATGTGGGTTTACCTACATCAGGACGGCGCTGGCCAACATATTCTTCCCCGTCTTACCTTGGTTTTACTTTCTGACTGCCACAACACCTGCGTCTGCCTTACCTTAATAAATGAGACATTTTTGCGACATTTGGAAACGTTTCGCCACACAGTGACTTCTTCAGTCCAGTGCAGAGGAAGGTGGAATAAGAGAAGTTTGAGGTGATCAGTCCCTCAACCTTGAGTCGATGTGTTCAGTCCATCAATCTTGAAAAAGTGCAAGATTGATAGACTGAACACATCGACTCAAGGCTGATCGACTGATTACCTCAAACTCCTCCTCTTATTCCACTTTTTTCTGCACTGGACTGAAGAAGCCACTGTGTGGCGAAACGTTTCCGGAATAAAGATACCCACAAATGTTGTAAAAGTGTCTCATTTATCAACGTGTTGGCGTAAACCAATTCTTCACATGTCTCACCCTAGACTGATTATCTTCCACCAAGGACGAGGCTTGGTCTCAGACCGGGCCTCGGGGGCGTCGACCCCCGAAACCTTCTCCAGGTATACTCCAGGTAAGGATGATGGACTGATTATATCAAACAACCTCTCCAGTTCGTCTCCACCAAAGCTGATCTCTCCATACGTGTGTACGTCCATGTGGTCGAATAATGAAGTGTACAACAGCGCAGGAATCAGACACAATAGCGATAGTGGAGATAAAACTCCTGGAATAAAGACATGTACTGTATGCTCTGTGGGATGTCACATAATAAGAGAGAGCGGGAGAGAAAGCAGTGGTGATTAGTGAAATATGTAAATTTTAAGAGATAACCAGTTTCTGCGGTGGAGACTTCAGAGACGGTACCAGGGACGGTTTAGACAAGAAGACCTAAAGTAAGGATAATTAAGAATTCATTATCAAGCATAAGAAAACAGAGGAATACGACTAGAATAACAGGACGAGTGATATAAATCCTGGAGGAAGGAGGACAAAGACCGAATAGTCAGAGACTAACGAAATTGACTTGTAGAACCCAGACTCACAAAGAAGACCAGAACCAAAGAGAAAAATTAGTGGAAGCAATAATGGAGAACTTTATTAGCTAACTTGTTAAATACACTACAAGTATATTTGGGGAGGAAGAATCCACAACATTGGGTCTTGTCTTCACATTGAATCATGAAGACTTGGTACATCAGGACTCACGAAATCACTAGCACTGACCACATAAGTACATACTAAGTTTTGGGATGAGAGAATTCTTGAATGGGGTACAGTGCGAACTGTACGAAAACAGTTGACACTATTCCACCACACTAAACTACACATCAGAACACGTGGAAGTAAAAGGGAAGTTGCACCAGTGGACATGGTGTTAAAATGGGCAGGAATGAAAGGTCACGGGGAGACCGGAGATGGATTATATATAGACTGAGAGGAGAGAAACTACGAACATCAATAAAAATAAAAAGTTTTGAGAGTGAACATCACACCAATAATGGCTACAAAGGAACATAAATTCGGCAGCGTATTCAACGCCAGCGAATCTTAAAAAAATTCAGAAACCTCAATGAAGAATTCTTTTTTGGACTGTATATAGCATATGTCAGGCCCAGCTTAGAGTATAGCACCACGTGGAGCCCCAACCTGATCACCTTGTTAGCTTGAAAATGTCAGTAAGTTTGCAACTAAGACTAGTCTCCGAGCCGAGGGGTCAACCAGACTAGTCTCCGAGCCGAGGGGTCAACCAGACTAGTCTCCGAGCCGAGGGGTCAACCAGACTAGTCTCCGAGCCGAGGGGTCAAACAGACTAGTCTCAGAGCCGAGGGGTCAACCAGACTAGTCTCAGAGCCGAGGGGTCAACCAGACTAGTCTCAGAGCCGAGGGGTCAACCAGACTAGTCTCCGAGCCGAGGGTCAACCAGACTAGTCTCCGAGCCGAGGGTCAACCAGACTAGTCTCCGAGCCGAGGGTCAACCAGACTAGTCTCCGAGCCGAGGGTCAAACAGACTAGTCTCAGAGCCGAGGTCAACAGACTAGTCTCAGAGCCGAGGTCAACCAGACTAGTCTCAGAGCCGAGGGTCAACCAGACTAGTCTCAGAGCCGAGGGTCAACCAGACTAGTCTCAGAGCCGAGGGTCAACCAGACTAGTCTCAGAGCCGAGGGGTCAACCAGACTAGTCTCAGAGCCGAGGGGTCAACCAGACTAGTCTCAGAGCCGAGGGGTCAACCAGACTAGTCTCAGAGCCGAGGGGTCAACCAGACTAGTCTCAGAGCCGAGGGGTCAACCAGACTAGTCTCAGAGCCGAGGTCAACCAGACTAGTCTCAGAGCCGAGGGTCAACCAGACTAGTCTCAGAGCCGAGGGTCAACCAGACTAGTCTCAGAGCCGGGGGTCAACCAGACTAGTCTCAGAGCCGAGGGTCAACCAGACTAGTCTCAGAGCCGAGGGTCAACCAGACTAGTCTCAGAGCCGAGGGGTCAATCAGACTAGTCTCAGAGCCGAGGGGTGTACACTATATAAGTAAACAAAGTAAACTTGACGACTCTGGGAGAGATAGAATGACTATCGGATATATAATTATGGTATAAAAGTTACTTAGGGGAATTGATAGGAAGATAAGTAGGGACAGAAATACGTTGACCAGGAATACGGCGGCATAGATAAAACCTAAAATTGCTGTCTCAGGGTACTCTAGTATTTTTTTTAGCCTCTGGGTACTAGTGAAGAGGACTACTGAACTGGATGTATGATATGGCTAGCAAAAATAAAGTGGATAGTTGACAGAGCGTCATGTGCAGGACCATCATTCACTACCATGACTACCAGTAAACCTCTTGAGCACTACCACCCGCTGCTGCTCTCTCACGATGGAACACTTTCGAATTTATTAAGATTTGATGCCATGAAATTTGCTCCGTTTGGTAAATATTTTTTTTTTAATCGTAACGTTGTATCACAGCATTGAAAGAATGTCCTGATTGGCTTCTTCACATCGCTTCATTCCTCAAAAAAAACCTTGAATGGTAGTTTTATAACTACTAATTTCTTTAGCTTGACAGCATCTCCTGTGTAGTGATTCGTCGGACGTTATACAAGAGTTTCATCTTTTTACTGAAAAAAAGCGTATGGAAAGCGTAACATGTTCATTATTATTAAATAACACATCATTAAAAAAATGCATGCCAAGCTTCACCTAGGTCTTGACGAGCTAAGATGTGGCTGTGAAAAAAACAGTCGGATAAACTCCTGTCTAACTCGGGTATTGCTTTTCGACGGCTCGCTACACAAATGCATTTTTTTTTCCTGAAGTGATGATTAACAATTTGATTAACCTCCTTTAATTTATAAATTAATATAAGTTTTTCGAAGTCAGATGTTGGGAGCTTTAGTTTAGCATGTTTGAGTGCAGAAGCCGACCCCTCCTCCTCCTGCTGCTTCTGCTTCTGCTGCTGCTGCTTCTTCCCCAACTCCTACCCCCTCACAAAAATCCCCTTCAGTTTTCTGCTGCTGCTTCTGCCTTGCTGCTCACTTTTTCATTTTTGATCATGAGTATTGGTGATTGGCATATTACACAGCCACTCTGGTTTAGTGCAGTAGTAGTGTTGGTCAGAACATTCGTATATTCTAGTCATCGGCGGCAAGTCTTGGGACATCACAGATTTATTTTGGAACCCGGTGTTCCCTTTGCTTTTATTTAATTTATATTTATAATAATTTCCATACAACTAATTTGAAATATTCAGCTCTTTAAATAAAAGTTTGTGCATGTAATGAATACATTTTCTAAAGAACAATTAAGTATTTCTCCATGGATAGGATTTACTGCTAGGATAGTCAGTGAGAACGAGAGCTTTTTAAAATATCAGTTTGTCAGGGTTGTGCTGCCAGCTTACTTCTGAACTATACGTCTGTCACTACTGCTTCGCTGATCTTTTTCAACACCTTGAATCCTAAAAGATGATATTGCCTTGTAAGATAATAACCATTTTATCAATGTATTGTTTGTGTATGAAATGTAGCAGACTAAATATTGTAGGTACAGAAAAAAATAAGAGAAAAATTAATGTCCTGGCTAGTTTTTATAATAAGAATTGTAGTTGAGCGTAGTATTGGTGGTCTATGTTAGTGAGGTGCTTCATGTATTGATGGGACATGGAGCAAAGTTGGGAAGTCACAGCCTGGGGCGTATGTGTGGTGTGGAAAGGTGGGTAGCAAGACTCCTGGTGGGGGTCCTGGCCAAACGGCCTGCTAACCCCCCCGGCCCGCCCCAACAGTGGCTGCGTGTCATGGCCCGCACGGCCCGCTAATCCACCGGCCCGCCCCAACAGTGGCTGCGTGTCCAGCCCCGTCCGTAGACTGTCCGGCTTCTCCCAGTGGAAGCGAGTGGCTACCAAGTTGGGAGTCAAGTAAGTGAGCGGCGCTCCACCCTCCCATCCGTCAATCCGACCGCACGCACGCCCATACCTGTCCTTGCCCTTGTAGCTCCTCCTCAGTGATAGTTGCCTGCCTTCCTTCCGTGTAGAAATCTAGTGAGCTACAACCACGCCAGTGAAGGTGTGCACGATGTGTAGCCATCAACAGGTGTGGTGCCCTGCCTAAACCACGTGATCGCCACATGCCTACCTCAATCCTTCGCTCTCGGTACAAAATTACACAGTAAATGAGGCATTGTCTGGAAGGATATCAATTGAACTTGCTAAAAAAATATGGATATAAAATATAAATCTATGCTGTTGTATTGGTTTAAAAATATATTTTTTGTTTACATAGTATTAAAACCTTATTTTTAAAATCATGTTGACGTCGCTCTTATTCCATGCTAAGCCTACTACTAACTTCCCAAGTTCATTATTTTGCAAGTGCTATTCGATTTTTATCCTTTAAATGAATTATATGGGGCAACATTTCTACTACAAAGAGAACAGATGTACTAAAGAAATGTTGCAGTAATGTTAAAAACAATCCAAGCAAAATATCACTGTTTATAGAATGTTAAATTTACTAATGTATCTGTCTCTCTGCCTCTGTCTCTGTCTGTCTGTCTGTCTGTCTCTCTCTCTCACATACACACACACATACATATATGTCGTGCCGAATAGGTAAAACTGGTCAATTAACAAGAACTCATTTAAAATTAAGTCATTTCTAAAATTTTCTATTATACGTTTAGATATGTATATATTTTTTTTCATTTATGTTAATGTAAAAATTAATAATTTTGTACCAAAAGAACCTTAGAAAACTTACCTAACCTTATTATAACAAGCGCAATTTAATTTAGCATAATCCAACAAAATATATTTTAGATAAGTTTACAATAATTTAATAATAAACAAACACAATGAAATGTATTTTTTCGTTATGTTCAGAATGATTTTTTGCGAAATTATTCCATACACAAATGTTCACTTGCCTTGTTCGGCAAGAAGAGCGTTGCTATTTAAGTCAAAATAGCAATTTCTACCTATTCGGCATATTATATATATATATATATATATATATATATATATATATATATAATAGTATATATATATATATATATATATTACACAGGCCTGATCGCAGACCGGGCTGTGGGGGCGTTGACCCCCGAAACCCTTTCCAGGTATATATATATATATACATATATATATATATATATATATATATATATATATATATATATATATATATATATATATATATGTCGTGCCGATTAGGTAAAACTTGCAATTTTGGCTTAAATAGCAACGCTCACCTTGCCATATAAGACAAGTGAAAATTTGTGTATGCAATAATTTCGCCAAAATCATTCTGAACATAACGAAAAAAATATATTTCATTGTGTTTGTTTATTATTAATGTTAAAGTATCTAAAATATATTTAGTTGGGTTAGGCTAAATTAAATTGCGCATGTTGTAATAAGGTTAGGTAGGTTTTCAAAGTTTCTCTTGGTACAAAATTATAAATTCTTACATTAACATAAATGAAAAAAATATATCTTTAAACGTATTAGAGAAAATTTTAGAAAGGCCTTAATTTTAGATGAGTTCTTGCTAATTGACCAGTTTTACCTAATCGTACGACATACATACATACATACATACATACTATTTTTTTTTTATATATATATATATATATATATATATATATATATATATATATATATATATATATATATATATATATATATATATATATATATATATATATATATATATATATATATATATATATATATATATATATATATATATATATATATATATATATATATATATATATATATATATATATATATATATATATATATATATATATATATATATATATATATATATATATATATATATATATATATATATATATATATATATATATATATATATATATATATATATATATATATATATATATATATATATATATATATATATATATATATATATATATATATATATATATATATATATATATATATATATATATATATATATATATATATATATATATATATATATATATATATATATATATATATATATATATATATATATATATATATATATATATATATATATATATATATATATATATATATATATATATATATATATATATATATATATATATATATATATATATATATATATATATATATATATATATATATATATATATATATATATATATATATATATATATATATATATATATATATATATATATATATATATATATATATATATATATATATATATATATATATATATATATATATATATATATATATATATATATATATATATATATATTAAAATATATATATATATATATATATATATATATATATATATATATATATATATATATATATATATATATATAATATATAGAGTTAGTGTTTGTGTGTGTGTGTGTGTGTGAAAAGTACACAATTATTAATTTTTTCAATAATACTTTTGCGAAAATATGAAATTACAATCATGTATTTGCCTAATTCTACCATTGCCTTACGATGGTGATGGTAGATGCATGAGTGAGGTGGAGTTAAGGCAGTGGTGGTGGTGGTGGTGGTGTGCCTGTGGCCTACCCTAACATCCTGCTGCAAGAGTAATTCACCTGAGGGACAACGCTGTCTAAAGGACTCGTTGCCTGAAAGAGCATTTCCTTAAGGCTGTATTTTCTGGCAGGCATGCTGCTTCGTGGATAGTTACTCCGGAAGGACTGTTTCTCAATGGAGGCACTTCCTAAAGGAATTATTGCTTGATGGTGGTGCTTCGGGAGAATGTTCTTCAATGTAAAATAGCCAAGCATGCGGAGCTAATGCTCTTGTGTTGCCCGCATTGTTTACTTTCTTGTTTCCACATGCTTTACTTGTTTTGTTTACTGTGTTTTCCCCACATTGTTTACTTGCGTTACCGCATTTTATTTACTTGTGTTTCTGCGTTCTCTTTACCTTGTCTTCCTGCGTTCAGGTTGACATTCTGTTTACCTAATTATTTTTCCCATTTTCTGTTTACCTCGTCTTCCCGAGTTTACCTTGTGTTCCCATGTTGGCTACCTTGTGTTGCTTCCATTCTACTTGCCTTGCATTTCAGCGTGCCTTTCTGTTTATCTTGTGTTGCCTGCATTCTCTTGTTAACCTTTTGCTGACCTCATTCTCAGTTTTATGTGTATTGTCCGTGTTCTTATGCATACCTTGTGTTGTCCTCGTTTTCATAATTACCTTCTATTGTCCTCGTTCTCGTATATACCTTCTTGTGTTGTCCTCGTTCTGTTTATGTTGTGCTTCCTGAGTTATGTTTACCCTTAACCTTCTCGTGTTATTCTTGCCCTGCTTGTGTTTTCTTGCGTTGCTTGTGTTCTCGTGTTTGCGTTGCTCTTTTTTCTTGTTCTCGTACACACTGTCATGTGTTATCCATGTTCTCCTGTTTGTCTGGTGTTGCCTACGATATGTTTACCTTCTTGTATTGTCCACTTTCTCATATTTACCTCCTTGTGTTGTCAGTTTTGTCTGCCTTCGTGATACCAGTTTTCTCTAGTAAATTTACCTTGCGTTGCCTGCGTTCTTGGTTACCTTGTTTTGCGTATATTTCACATTTATCTTTTTTATATTTATCGCTTTCTTGTTTACATTTCTTGTATTTCGCGTGTTTCGTTTACCTGTACTGAATGCTCCTGTTTACCTTCTTGTGCTGCCTGTATTCTCATGTTTACTTGTTGATCAGTGTTGTCTCTTGGTGTTCCACGTTTTTATTCTTGATGTTATTTGACCTTTTTACCGTTATAGTCATTCTTCTAATGAAACTGAAAATTGTGTAATTTAATATAGTTTAAAATGTTTGTAATGAACCATGTCTTTTTTTTTCTTGTTAATATTTTGATGCGTCTCTTGTTTATACCGTATGTTTTACCCTGCTATAATTTCTTCCTGAATGATGCCTTTCTTCTACAAGCTTTCTTTTTATATTTACTTTTTTTTCAAACTGGAGGTATTAATTCTTAAAATTACATTTTAATTTGCTGTGCTAATTATAAATATCTTACAGCATGTATGAAATGGAAAGTTCTCTGCCTTCTATTCCCTTTTGTACATAATGTCCGTTATGTTATTTTTCTGAAGAAAAACTCTTAATTGTTGCTGTTTCTTGTGTGACTAGTTACCAGAATTAGAGAGTAACTCTTATCATGTTTCTGCTAAAAAAAAACCTGTTTAACTTCTTATGATGTAGTCTAGCTGGAGTGACTTAGATATGGTTTCTTGCTCTTTTTGTTGTACAGAACCATTTTTTTTATTTAATCTGACCATAGGGGTTATTACGTAAATTACGTTGAATCGTGACTAGTGTTTACTTCCATCATGTCTTATGGTCATAGATAAGCACACTAACACAGATGAGGATGTAAGGTCAGAAACTGTGTTGGTAATATCCAAGAGTACCATGAATAACAATACAAGCTAGAAGACTGTAGAGTTGCACTCTCTGGAAGACAGTCCAGAGCTTGAGACGATAAGTAGGCCACAAAGTAATACGAGCTAGTGGGTTTGTTTACCTTAGAAGTGCCATCGACTCGTTACAGATAATGACCAGAGGCTTACTAAAATAATGTTCAGAGAGACATGAAGATAATGGTCAGTGTCACGTGTGGGAATCATAGAGGTATAGGTGGTGATGCATTAAGAGATTTCTGTGGATCAACTGACTCTGAGACCAAGCAATTTGTGAAGATCTCAGGCTTCTGAAAATGACTATCCTTAATCTTGAAAAAGAGACTGGGATGAACTTGGTCAGAAAGACATCCTGGGGTACGAAAGCTGTTAACTCTTAAATTTCTTCCCGGAATAGTATCAGCCAGAAACCCGGGAGTAAATCCACTGTTGACAATTCTTTATCCACATTTTGTAACATCACTAAGAGATGGAAATCAGTCATAAATTGTCTTCTCTTTCAGCCTGTGAAAGCCAATAACAAAGTGCCAAGTGCTATGTTCGGGTGTATAAATGATTGGCAAATTTTTAGATTGCCATTTTAGTGACTTCAAATCTTGCGACTAACGAGTTGTTCCACAATTGCTTGCTGAAAATGTGTAAATCTGTAAGTAGTTATATAATTATCTCATACATCACTAGCGAGTTATAATGACAAATGAGAGGAATATTTCCCATGTTCTCACCTGGCAAATTAAGTTATGTCATAAAAACTTATAGTTAAGATAGCTGCTATATACAGTATTTCAGCTTCAAGCTCAAGGGGCACCAAATCTCATGGCTCGAAAAAAAAATGTTAAAAGAAGTATTCAAGAAAGTAAAATACTGCTGATTTTAATGCTGTTACTGGAAACTGTTCTTAAAGGTAACGTTGAAGAAACGGCAGTTGCTGGGAGAGGTGTAAACTGATGCTTCCTTCCATCACTGCATGGGAAATTTGGATAGCAATTATTGCAGCAAATGAAGGGACTTAAAGTTACATAAAGGGAGCTCACTGTATACATCAACTCCTCAAAGGTAATTCCTTGATGCAGGTGAGGGGCTCTTGACTCAAGTGATTGAACCTGACCTCCCTTTCCTTGGATTGAGACTGATCGACTCCTATTTCCTAAGTGCCGTATGGGAGCACTAGGTACTGTGTGGGAGCATTAAGCCCGTAAGGGTTAGTGCTTCCACATGAACATAATATTGTATTCAACTGGTGTGATGCATTGAAAGGAAGATATACAGTAACTGTGTGTTTCGGTCACTGTGCAGTCCGAAAAAGTATCCCCGTCTCATAAGCTTATCCCCTCTTCCCCTATGATCTGAAAAAGGTATACCCATATCCCACAGACCCAGCCCCCTCTACCTCAGTGATCCAAGAAATGTACCTGCATATTCCATAAGCTCAGCCCCTCTAATTCACTGTAGCATGAGTCTAATACAGTAAATATCGGCATAGAAGATATGAAGACAATCAGAAGAGTATTCATAAGATATTACCTGGAAACTAATATCGCAGTTAATTCAGTAGAATGGCAAATTGGCACCTATATAGCATAAAACCAATTAGAATCTTCCAATAAGAAATGCCAGTTTTGAAAATGTTATAGCTAGAGGTGGCAATTTCCACATATCGCACAGTGACCAGTATCCCAAAATATAACATCACTAAATTTGAAGCTAATTACAAGTTGCATAATTAAATTACCGGTATTGAAGATTTGAAATAATTTCATTAATCGCATGAAAGCCAGTATTTAAATCTTCCTAATTCAATAAAATTAGCAACTTGGCACCTACACAGATCAAAATTAGCCCAAATATTTCTCTAAAATACATCAGTGTTTAAGGTTTGAAGCCAGTCGGAAGAGGCATTCTCTAGTTATTACATAGAAACTAACTTTAAAAAAATGATAAAACTCGCACAATCCAAAATCAGTACAAAGCTTCCTTTGAAGAAAATATACTAGCAGTAATAGTTTGAAGCCTACCAGAAGATGCATTCTTCAGTTATCTCACAGACTCCAACAATTCCAAGTTTATTAACTTTGTTAGGAAATTTGTAAATTAACATCCTAAGCCTGAAAGATATCATTAACGTAAGATGATTTAGTTTAATATTAAAGATTGAATCAGTTCAGAAGAGGCATTCTCAGGTTATTTCAAAATAAAAAATACTACTATTTTATGAACAAAATTGGTAGATTGGCACCTACACACTAATAGTCCCAACTTTCTTCTGATTTGGACACAGCATTGTTGAAAGTTGAAGTCTAGAACATCTTTTCTCAAGTTATCGCGCATAAAAAATGGAATTGGTAGTAGTCTATGTAAAATTGATTTGAAGTTTAATAATTCTGTGCAAATTTGTTCCTAGTTATATTTCACCAACATTGACCCCGTGAAGTCAATCTTATGAGTTTTTCTGACAAAATCCTTAGTGGAGGAAAATATAATATTTCAGCGCGAGTTTTCGATATCGCTTAGTTTTATTTACTATTTTATATTCTATTTTTATTTTGTAATTATGTAAGTATTTGTTTTTTAAGAATTGACGTATCTCGGGTAAGCTAACAGAGTACAGATGAGAGTTTGATGTAAAAAAATTGAAATTTCACACCTGCATAGTCCAATAATCCAAATCTGCATTTAAATAAGATACATCATCATTGAAGTTTGAAGATGATCGAATGAGACATTCACTGATTACTACATGAAAACCATTATTTCAATTTTCACAATATCTTTAACAAAATTGGTTCTTCTACAGCGCAAGATAAGTTCCAGAATAAAATTAAGATATATCAGCATGTAAATATTTGAAGCTAATCAGAAGAGGTGTTTTCCAGTTATTGCTTGAAATCCAACCATTCCAAATTTATTAAATATGTTAGGAAATTGGCAAATTTGCATCTACAAAACCTTAAGCTATTGGTTACCCCTCTGTCCATAAGATCCATCACTCAGTAAAAATTGAAGTCGTTCAGAAGAGGCATACTCAAGTCCTTTCACAGAAAAAAAATGAACTGTTTTAAAAATAAATTGGCAGGTTGGAACCTACTAACTCCAATAATCCCAGAAGACACACTCACGTTATTGCACGGAAATCAAATCTGGGAATAGTCTATATAGGAGGGCCCCACTTTATAGTGCTTCGCTTTATGGCATTTCACTAATACAGCAGTCTTCAGTTATACCAATTCTTCATTTATTCAAACTTCCTACAATAAATGTATTCACCACTCACTATAAGCTAAGGAAAAAATATTTTAAAGTAATGTGTATACTGTATATGCATTTTTAAGACCTAACTCTATTGCACACTTAATATATGATAGTGTAAACATGTTATCAGGCTTTTATATGTACGTATTTGAAAGTGGGAAAAAAAAAAAAAAATGTTTCACTTTACAGCAGTAGCCCCGGATCGTAAACTGCTGTATCAGCGGGGCCCCCCTATATTCAATTGATCAGAGGGCACCTGCACATGCCAGTAGTTGCATGACCCTCGTCCTAGTTACAGTACACCAGTGTTGAAAATTGGAAGCTGGTCGGATTTGTCATTCTCAAGTTATAAACGAACTTTGGAGGAAGAAAGAAAAGATTCTGAAACCACTTTCATGGCACCTAATGAAAATTTGTTATCTGGTTTCTCAAAGAAAACTAATTTGTTGCTTGAGTGACTCCACGTCTCGTATATTCAGTTCTAGCAGTGTTCCCCCTATATTTCCAGGGAAAATTGTCTCCAGCTCTGGTGGAACTAGTATGGTGATACCGTCAAGTTGTAAGTAAAGGACATGTACGTACTGATCAAGACATTAAGAAAACGTTTCGTCCCGCATGGCTTTTTTCAGTCCTGAAGAAACCACCAGTGGCGAAACGTTTCCTCAATGTTTTGATCAGCACATACATGTCTTTTTACCTATCTCCATCTATGAAAATGCGTCTCTCAGGAGATACCTTGATGCAAGTCAGGGTTCTGCTCTATAGAACTGAATCTGTCTTCAGCCTCCTCTGATCAGACCCGGTTGCCCCCCCGTTTTCCAGATGTTGCATAACCCCTATGGGTTTAGCGCTCCCCTCCTAACAATATGGAATTGCGTTGAGCTACCCTTTTTTGTAAGGGTCGGGGTAGAATGTCCGAGATATATTTTTCCAGCCCTTCGGTTTAAGTGTGTCAAACATAAGTGACACAGTAAAGTACACTTTGGAAAGGTGATATAGCACTGTGCACTCAGTGTGTGCTAAAGAGAATAAAGAGCCACCAGAGTACGATAGAATAAGCTTCCCGCTTCCTGAGTGCTGTAGATCAGAGTGCAGTAGAATAAAACGGCTTGCTGTCAGTATTAGCCACTGTGACTGCATTTCGTGGACAAACATAAGTTAAGGGTTGTAACTTGACACTGGTCCAAGTCGGACCGAAACGTCGTTATAAGGTTCCTCTCTAGTTTGCGAGTTTTTGGTGAATTCTTTATTAGCGGAGAAAACGAGCACGGCAGCATGTGGAACAGTGAAGCTGGGGCGCAGGAGTGATGAAGTTGTGTATGACATGGCATTTTAATAATAATAATTTCCAAGAATTTACAGTTGCGAGAATAAGGAAATTAGGCACAATCAAGACCTTTATTAAAAAGAGACGCTTCGCCACCACTGGTGGCTTTTTCAACTCGAATACAGAGAGCTTAAAACACCATATATGTAACAGAAAAACAGGTAGACTGGTGAGGCCACCTATCAGATAAGACTGGGCCGGGTTGTGTAATGCACCATTGAGTAGGCTCTGCCTATATGCCAATGGGACTAATGCGGTGCTCCTCCATTCTTATGTCACCTGTTGGTAGTGTTTTGGTTGGACAGGATAATTTTGGTGAGAGTTTTGGAGATGTTAAAGCTCGCTGAGTTTTATGTGATAATGTTTTAAGTGAAAATCATTGAAGCTTCTTTTCATCAATGTATAAGTAAATTACTCTCTCTTTGTTAAGTAGTTCTGCTTCCTCCCACCTCCTGATGTGACCTTGTGTGTCACAACATTGAACAAATGCATTAGTTATATCACAGCTGCAGGCATATCTGTTTCCTGTAGTGACGGAGCTAAGGAGGGGCTTGGGGTGGCTTTAGCCCCCCTCCCCCCAAAAAAAGATTCCCTCAGCCTTCCAAAGCTTCCCCATATAAAAATAATAACGCTGCTTCTAAACACGTCTCCTAGCCCCCTTTCCAACCAGTATGGTTCCCTAACACGCTGGTCTATGCCCATGGTTGTTTTCCCTATGTAAACTTTCTTGCAACCCCCGCTAGGGATCCTATATATACCGGCACTGGTTTCTGCGGTGCTGGCTGGTTTCGGCTTAACGAGGTCCCTGATGGTGGAACTAGTTTCTACTTTCATATGACTGCCTCTGGACACTGGAGAAATGTTGCTGGCCGATCTATTAACGATCTGTTGTGGGTTTAGTGCTTAGTTATGATTATAATTATATTAACGGGAAAGGCTATGTACCTGGTGGAAGTTCTCTCGTGGGTCGGAGTAGTTATCCTGAACGCAAACTACAAGATCCACAACCTCCTCAGGGGCGCCAATGTTTATGAATCCATTCAGGAACATCATTATCTAGAAGCGACCATTTTAATTTTTTTAAGCGAAGCCCGCCAGGTATTCCAAAAATTTGCACAGGGCAAAAGGCATTTACATCTACTCTTCATCTTCCTTCAATTTCTTCCCTGCTGTCGCCGCCGCCGGTGCGTGCTAGGCAGGTCTTTCTCAAATCCAACTTTTATCAGTCGTGCAGTACACAGCTCCGCCCAGGCGTCTCCTATAAGTAATCTCGCCACTCTGCTATACATTCATTATATTTTTTAACTGTCTGTATATTACGACTGAAAAAAAGTGGCTAAACGTTACCTTTAATATATGGCTTGACTGTGCATGTGAATCTTAATCCCACAATCGTTCGGTATTACATATCTGTACCTATATAATATACGCGTGTTACAAAGAATGGTTAGCAATATTTATTTCAAACATTGACAAACCTTAAGTTATATAAATCATTTATAGTTAAAGAACTAGGCTTTATATTGGTGAGGGACTATTTCTTGTGTACTTTATATTTTAATTGAGCGCCTGACAGTTCGTTGAGCTGCAAAGGTTGCTGTTAAGTCGGAAGGAACTACAAACCATAGTATTTAGAGGATAATTCTCATAAATAATGCATTTCTCCTTAAATACCCAAAATATTATCAGGTATGGCAAGCTAATGTGAATTAACTACGTACTGGCTCGTTAGATTTCATGTGGTTTTTAGAAGTTAACATGATACACTATAACCAGTATTTTAGGAAAACTGACCATGTTCTTCATTGCCTTGTTAGTGATAAATATGGAACGTGTGGAGGCAAACCATGTTCTTTATTGCCTTGTTAACAATGAACATGGAACGTGGCTATTATCACTACTGCCGTTAGTGACCCTTAACTTTTAATTATGTGACGTTTAATTGATAATGTTTTTATCTGTTTTGGTGAATAAATTTATTACACATCCTGGTGTACCTAAGGTAAAATAATTATTATAAATATTTATATACTAAATTTGTTATAGAAAATGGGATAAAATTTCAAAAAGCTATGAAAAATAGGTTAAAATTTGATGATGCAATAAAAAAATTCAATATTTATTTTAAATGTTTTTGCAAACTATGACCAAAAAATGGATAAGCTAAATTTTGATCAAGGAAATGTATGTAAAATTAGGAGTATTGATGTTGGCTTTCATTTTTGTGTATAACTTTCTATATTACAGCAGAGGTACTTTCCACAACTTTGCCCCCATCCTTAGCCACCATGAGTTTCTCTAGTCAAAGTTGGTACACGTTCTGTAACTTGACCTACCATTGGTGTACGTCTCTCTCGTGTCCCTGTAGTGTCCATAATTTCCCATGAACTGCCGTGTTCTTTCGTGTTTGAGAATTGCCGAGGTTACCATAGATCTTTCATATTTGCCTTGTTTCTTAAAGTTTGTATTAATTAAAGTTTCCGTGGGTGTTCTTTTATACTCATGTTACTTCACGTAGCTGTGGGTGTTCTTTCATACCTGTCGTGTTTCTCAGTGTCCATAGGTGTTTCTTCAACTTAGCCTGAATGTTATTACCTACCTGCTATGTTTTTTAGCACTTAAAATTTTTCGAAACTTTTGTTAAATATTAATGTTAACCCTCACTCACGTTAAATAAACTTGGGCATCCCAAACTTTCCGTCTCTCAGACTGTGTATAATTTAGTCTTCTCCCTGGTGATTAGTGCTGGAAATTTGTATTATGTTGCTTGGTCGACGTACGTAGCCTATTTTCCTTAGTGTTTCTTAGTGAAATTTATTGGTTGTTTATTTTTTGTGTGTTAACATTTATGGCCTCATTTTAATTTACCAGTGGCGATTATTTTGATTTCCTTTCATTCCCAAGAACATTTGTTTCGTTTATTTTTATGCCCCCAAAACATTTTATGTATATTTTATCCATAATGTTTTTGTTTATATTTATTCGGCAGCAACAGTTTTGATTTAAATTACAGATAAATGTGGCGAACAAACATATAGCAATATCAGCCTTTATGGAACATTGTTTTACCAGAGTTGATTAGGTCATACTTAAGTTGTAAGGTTGTGCTGCGAAGCCTCGTCATGCTATCTGTTTTTACTTAAGAACTGACTTGACTATTTTTAACAGTAACCTTTTTTTATTATTTTCGAGTTCATAATTTTTTCAGTAATGTCTTTGATTTTGTCGGCATTTGTTTGGTAATGTCGTTATTTGTTTTGTTTCAGTTTATTCTCCAATATTTTACTAAATCATTTTATTCACTAATACAACTTTTAGCTTTTGATTATAAAATTTATTCGTAAATTACATTTGTGTTCATTTTGTTTAGTATCGCACCAGTAACTCTCTTTGATGTGTCTAATTGAATTCTACTTGAACACCGATGCCGAAGTAAGTTGAATTTTCAGCTGATTGGTGTTCATAACTCACTCTCTCGAACTGTTAGTGTTAGAGTTTGATGTGTACTGATGTCCTCTTGGTATTAATTACTTGTTACTTGAACAAATACACGAGGCACTTTGTTGTAACCTTGTTTTTTTTTTTTTGTAAATGTTTTGGATGAGTATGAGGTAAAATCGACTCTAAGACATTTAATTGTTGAAGTTGAAAATTGTGACTTGCGTTGAAGTCACTGTGCTTAATGAAATGTAAACTTAATTTTGACACTTTTTAAATAAATTTGGTCACACCATTGTTGTTAATTAGCATGTTTGAATATTTACCAGTTTATTGGCGGCTTGTCTTGTTGCATACATCATTGCAGCGTAAATTAAGTATTTCATCAGTATATTTGATTAGTTGCCGTGTGTATGGTTAATCTTCCACGTGATGCATATTGATACTTGGCCTTAATATTAATTTTATTAAGCTGTTAACCTGGATAATTAAAAATATAAAATATCTGGAAATAAAATTGCTAATACGTATTTGTAAAAACTAATCGCCCGTTTTGTTTTTCCTTCACTTCCTCCCAAAACCTCATGGCCATTTTTTTTTTTCCGAAATTTTTTTTGGGGGATATTTCTTTTTCGCTCGAACCACCTGCTTTATGGTGTGTGGTTGTTCCCGTCTATCCCTATCCTGGTATTCTATTCCCCAATCTTTGTGTACTATTTTCTGTCCTTGCCACCTATCCTCGTCTTCCTCCTCGCTTTTTCCCCACTCCTTCCTTCTTCCCTTTGTCTCTTCATTCTCTTTTTTTTTCTCCTTTGTCTCTCACCATTCTTTTTCACCTGTCTTACTTCCCCTCCCCTACCTTATTCTTTCCCTTCCCCATTCTTTTTTCATGGCCTCTCCACAGTAAGGTACAGAGTGAGGAGAAAGAAGCAGACCTCTTGCCCCACGATGTTGCTGATGCCAAGTAAGTACACTTTTTACTAACCTTATTACTCTTTTTGTATTCTACTTTATAGTAGTCAGTATTATTTTTATAATACACAAATATTCCGCATATAGGAGAGAGGAGCTTACCACGACGTTTCGGTCCGACTTGGACCATTTACAAAGTTACACTGACTGTGGTCCAAGTCGGACCGAAACGTCGTCGTAAGCTCCTCTTTCCTATATGCGGGCTATTTGTGTATTGTTCCAGTCACGGTATTGTACCTTTTTATTATTTATTTTTACAAATAATTATTATTCTGAATACATTTATATCTTTTATAAGGAAAAGTACAAACCTTCGCAACGTTATTATTAAAAACAAAAGTTTAAGATGTGTCGAGGTTAGGTTAGGTAAGGTTTGTCAGGAAACAGGACAAGTGTTTCCTGTGAGTCATATGATGACCCACAGCTGGAGCTTTTGGTTATCTGACCGAGGCCTTCCACTGGCTTACCTGTCCATCCCTTTAAAAATTTTGTTTATAATTATAACCATCAGATATCTTATGCGAAGAGGGTAGATACTTTGCACACCGAACATGCACAAGCATCATTCATGTCTAGGGAGATACTTCTCTACTGGAAGGATTACAACATATTACATTTTGTCGGGCTTTTAAGTGAAAAATAATCTTCCTGATAGGATAACCGTTTGCGGTGTTGCAAATTATATTCCTGGATTTGTTTAAAATTTGTTGAGATTTGAATGTCCACGGCGGATATTGTGCTCTGTGGCTAAGATAAAAATGCCGCCTCTAAATGCTGGGAGAGTTCTTGGAACTCGTAGATTGGCATATATCATCCACTCAGTATCTGTTTATCTTTATCTTATCTTGAGTACAATATTATATCTCTATACACTGTGCTAATGTTTTGATAGCTTGTCATGCACTTTAGTCCCGTTTTGGATTACAAGGAATGTTTTTTTTGTCTGTATTGGACCACGTAGACTGATTTTTGTTTACATTGGACGACCGAGTTATTAACTGTAGATATATTATCGGTTGACGGTGTGGAAAGAGATTAATTAGCGGGAGTGAAGTGGAATACGGGGGTTAGGTGTGCTTGTGTTCCTTATCTTGGCTGGGGAGACTGATAATAGGGCGAGCCAGTTCCCTGGTGGTGGCTGCCATGACACCCTCCGTTTACTGTGGTGGTGGCGGCGTCGCTCTCAGCCCACTGCAACAACCTCTGTTAACTACCAGTTGCCTCGTTAATATCGCCCACTATCACCAGCTACGCCTAACAGCTTGTGACTGCATTAAAGGAAATCAATCTTGGGATCTACAGTATTACTATCACCACAGTGACCAGATATATATTGAAGTCTACGGAGAAAGTGCGCGAAATAAGTTACGCAACTAGTGTGCGCTTTTGTTCAAGACTTAATACTCTGATCTCAGGGAAAAAAGGCGAGTGTACAATAGATTTATAGCGAATCACAAAAGATATGGGATTATAACGAGATGCATTACAAATTGCTATTCGAGTCAGTACATTTTTACATTTATGTTATTAAATATTTAAAGTGAAATGTGAAGATTTGTTGATGTTATTGTGAAATGTAAAATCAAATTTATTAGAATGGTGATATCCTCAGCACCTATAAATATTTTAAGCTAAGAATATACAGTGTCGATAGTAACAATGTAGTTGAGAAAAATTACATATTACTTAAAATTCTTTTTAAAATTGTTTTAGAATCCTTTAAGACAATGGCGCACCGTAAGATCGGCACCCTAAGATCAAAATTTACAATATCGCGGAGTCTGAATGACCTTACTCAGATATTTATGATGGCTAAAAGTAAAAGCGCAGAAAATATATGTGAAGCTGTTGATAAAGAGGGAAGCGAACCTGAGAAACTATCAAAAAAACATTCCAAAAGTTTTAAAAGTGAACACGTCAAATCGAGCAAACACAAAGATGACAACAAATCCTTAAAACGACAGGAAAAAGATGAGGCCAATAAATCTTTAAAGCGTAAAAACAAGGAATTCGCTAGCAACTCCATTAAGCATAAAGAAAAGGAGGATGGCATTGGTTTCTTTAGGCACAGAGAAAGGAGTGAATCCACTAAATCTATCAAACAAAAGGAGACTGACGATGACAAATGTGTTACATGTGTGTCAGACAACAAAAGCGACACAGTTGACGCTACAGAAGAAGAGAAACCAGAGTTGGCTTGCAGCCGTACCATTGAATGTATTCCTGTGGACATCCTAGTAGGCACCGATCTGCATGAACTCTTGGATGTAGATGAGTAGGTGATTTACCCCGTTTTGAAGTAAAAATAAGTATGACATGAGCGAATCCATGAGAAGCTAAGTGTGTTGCTTGTATTATGTTACAGGATATATACACATACACACCGGGAGGTGTATTTCCTTTAGCGTGTATATGATGAAAGTACTTTATTCTCTGTTTTAGGGACGGAAATATTCTTGTCTGGTTATGAAAAGGAAGTCATAATTTTGACCCCATTGTAGTCGATAAACTTTAAACTCCATTAATTAATCATTGGTTCAGCTGATCATCGACCCTGCTGCCCGGTTTTAGATCAGATCTCAAAAGAGTATTGTATATTTCGGCCTCACAATGAGCTTGTCTTCGGTATGTGGTCGAAATATACAGTACCCCTTTTGCTTTATTGTATTCGTTTAACTCTGTGCCATTGATCAGTGTCTTATTATTGTAGCAAGAGCAGTTTTATCGACCTCAATAGTGACATTTTAACTGAAATTTCCCGAACTTGTATGCAGGGAAAAAGGCTTTTGTAATAAGTGGATTCAGCACTGAATTTTCTCGACAGTTAGAACTGTACACACACCTACTTGATATATTTTTTCTTAATAACAATGGCATATAAGGTCCTGGTCAGTAATCAGTTGCATACAATGCCCCGGCCAGTGATGAACTTCGTTTTTAAATATTGTACACATGTTTCACCTGAGCTCAAAATACCTCCAGCATTATTCATATGCTTGAGCTCAATTGGAAACCAACCGGAGAGAATTATAGTACTACGTAACAAGCCACATTAATAGCCCCTTGGATGATACTGCTAGGTATCAGCTACATTGGATGTCTCCTTGAATGATAGTGCTAGATATCCACACCAGATGCCTCTTTGGATGATAGTGCTAGATATCTTCCTTGTTAGATTCTATTATTATATTAACACATTGGCCATCTCTCATCGTCTTCCTAGAGGCGCGCTTACATTAGATGTCTCCTTGGATAATAGTACTAGGTATCGACATTAGATATCTCTTTGGATGAAAGTGCTAGGTATCATCCACATTAGATATATCTTAGTATGTAGTTGGTATCATCCACATCTGATACCTCTTTTGATGCGATTCATATACGAGACTGAACCTGGAGTATTCCATGAAGCAAAAGGTAGGTGTGTGTGTGTGTGTGTACTCACCTATTTGTACTCACCTATTTGTGGTTGCAGGGGTCGATTCATAGCTCCTGGCCCCGCCTCTTCACTGATTGCTACTAGGTCCTCTCTCTCCCTGCTCCATGAGCTTTATCAAACCTCGTCTTAAAACTATGTATGGTTCCTGCCTCCACTACGTCATTTTCTAGGCTATTCCACTTCCTGACAACTCTATGACTGAAAAAATACTTCCTAACATACCTTTGACTCATAGGAGTCTTCAACTTCCAATTGTGACCCCTTGTTTCTGTGTCCCCTCTCTGGAACATCTTGTCTCTGTCCACCTTATCCATTCCTCGCAGTATTTTATGTCGTTATCATGTCTCCCCTAACCCTCCTGTCCTCTAGTGTCGTCAGGCCGATTTCCCTTTATCTTTCTTCGTAGGACAATCCCCTTAGCTCTGGTACTAGTCTTGTTGCAAACCTTTGCACTTTCTCTAATTTCTTGACGTGCTTGACCAGGTGTGGGTTCCAAACTGGTGCTGTATACTCCAGTATGGGCCTGACGTATATAGTGTACAGAGTCTTGAATGATTCCTTAGTGAGATATTGGAACGCTATTCTTAGGTTTGCCAGCCGCCCGTATGCTGCAGCAGTTATCTGATTGATGTGTGCCTCACCCCAAGATCTTTTTCCTTGAGTGAGGTTTGCATTCTTTGGCCACCTAGACTATACTCTGTCTGCGGTCATCTTTGCCCTTCCCCGATCTTCATGACTTTACATTTGGCAGGGTTAAATTCAAGGAGCCCGTTACTAGACCAGGCTTGTAGCCTGTCCAGGTCTCTTTGTAGTCCTGCCTGATCCTCGACTGATTTAATTCTTCTCATTAACTTCACATCAGTAGGTTGGTAGACAGCAACCACCCAGGGAGGTACTACCGTCCTGCCCGGTGACTGTGAAACAGAAACCTGAAACTGTTTTACATGATGGTAGGATTGCTGGTGTCTTTTTTCTGTCTCATAAACACGCTGGATAACAGGTATATCTAGCTACTTCTACTTACACTTTAGGTCACACTACACTGGCATACACATGCATATATATATACATACACACATCTAGGTTTTTCTTCTTTTTCTTAATAGCTCTTGTTCTTTTTATTTTCTCTATTGTCCATGGGGAAGTGGAAAAGAATCTTTCCTCCGTAAGCCATGCGTGTCGTATGAGGCGACTAAGATGCCGGGAGCAATGGGCTAGTAACCCCTTCTCCTGTACAAATCTACTAAAAACAAGAAGAAGAAAAACTTTATAAAATTGGGTTGTCTGAATGTGCGTGGATGTAGTGCGGATGATAAGAAAGAGATGATTGCCGATGTTATGAATGAAAAGAAGTTGGATGTCCTGGCCCTAAGCGAAACAAAGCTGAAGGGGAAAGGCGAGTTTCAGTGGGGAGAAATAAATGGGATTAAGTCAGGAGTATCTGAGAGAGTTAGAGCTAAGGAAGGGGTAGCAATAATGTTGAAGGATCAGTTATGGAAGGAAAAGAGGGAATATAAATGTGTAAATTCAAGGATTATGTGGATTAAAATAAGGGTCGGATGCGAAAAGTGGGTCATAATAAGCGTGTATGCACCTGGAGAAGAGAGGAGTGTAGAGAGAGAGAGAGATTTTGGGAGATGTTAAGCGAATGTATAGGAACTTTTGAACCAAATGAGAGAGTAATTGTGGTAGGGACCTAAATGCTAAAGTGGGAGAAACATGCAGAGAGGGTGTAGTAGGTAAGTTTGGGGTGCCAGGTGTAAATGATAATGGGAGCCCTTTGATTGAACTTTGTATAGAAAGGGGTTTAGTTATAGGTAATACATATTTTAAGAAAAAGAGGATAAATAAGTATACAAGATATGATGTAGGGCGTAATGACAGTAGTTTGTTGGACTATGTATTGGTAGATAAAAGACTGTTGAGTAGACTTCAGGATGTACATGTTTATAGAGGGGCTACAGATATATCAGATCACTTTTTAGTTATAGCTACAGTGGGAGTAAAAGGTAGATGGGATACAAGGAAAATAGAATCAGTAAGTAAAAGAGAGGTGAAGGTTTATAAACTAAAAGAGGAGGCAGTTAGGGTAAGATATAAACAACTATTGGAGGATAGATGGGCTAGTGAGAGTGTAGGCAATGGGGTCGAAAATGTATGGGGTAGATTTAAAAATGTAGTGTTAGAGTGTTCAGCAGAAGTTTGTGGTTACAGGCGAGTGGGTGCGGGAGGGAAGAGGAGCGATTGGTGGAATGATGATGTAAAGAGAGTAGTAAGGGAGAAAAAGTTAGCATATGAGAGGTTTTTACAAAGTAGAAGTGATGCAAGGAGGGAAGAGTATATGGAGAGAAAAAGAGAGGTTAAAAGAGTGGTGAAGCAATGTAAAAAGAGAGCAGATGAGAGAGTGGGTGAGATGTTATCAGCAAATTTTGTTGAAAATAAGAAAAAGTTTTGGAATGAGATTAATAAGTTGAGGAAGCCTAGAGAACAAATGGATTTGACAGTTAAAAATAGGAGAGGAGAGTTATTAAATGGAGAGTTAGAGGTATCGGGAAGATGGAGAGAATATTTTGAGGATTTGTTAAATGTTGATGAAGACAGGGAAGCTGTGATTTCGTGTGTAGGGCAAGGAGGAATAACATCTTGTAGGAGTGTGGAAGAGCCAGTTGTGGGTGTAGGGAAGTTCGTGAGGCAGTGGGTAGAATGAAAGGGGTAAGGCAGCTGGGATTGATGGGATAAAGATAGAAATGTTAAAAGCAGGTGGGGATATAATTTTGGAGTGGTTGGTGCTATTATTTAATAAATGTATGGAAGAGGGTAAGGTACCTAGGGATTGGCAGAGAGCGTGTATTGTTCCTTTGTATAAAGGCAAAGGGGACAAAAGAGAGTGCAAAAATTATAGGGGAATAAGTCTGTTGAGTGTACCTGGTAAAGTGTATGGTAGAGTTATTATTGAAAGAATTAAGAGTAAAACAGAAAGCAGGATAGCAGATGAACAAGGGGGCTTTAGGAAAGGTAGGGGTGTGTAGACCAAGTGTTTACAGTGAAACATATAGGTGAACAGTATTTGGATAAGGGTAAAGATGTTTTTGTGGCATTTATGGATTTGGAAAAGGCGTATGATAGGGTAGATAGGGGTGCAATGTGGCAGATGTTGCAGGTGTATGGAATAGGAGGAAGGTTACTGAAAGCAGTGAAGAGTTTTTATGAGGATAGTGAGGCTCAGGTTAGAGTGTGTAGGAGGGAAGGGGACTATTTCCCAGTAAAAGTGGGCCTTAGACAAGGATGTGTGATGTCACCGTGGTTGTTCAATATATTTATAGATGGGGTTGTAAGAGAAGTGAATGCGAGGTCTTGGCAAGAGGTGTTGGGCTAAAAGATAAAGAAGCAAATACAAAGTGGGAGTTGTCACAGTTGCTTTTGCTGATGACACTGTGCTTTTGGGAGATTCTGAAGAGAAGCTGCAGAGGTTGGTGGATGAATTTGGTAGGGTGTGTAAAAGAAGAAATTGAAAGTGAATATAGGAAAGAGTAAGGTGATGAGGATAACAAAAAGAATAGGTGACGAAAGATTGGATATCAGATTGGAGGGAGAGAGTATGGAGGAGGTGAATGTATTCAGATATTTGGGAGTGGACATGTCGGCGGATGGGTCTATGAAGGATGAGGTGAATCATAGAATTGATGAGGGGAAAAGGGTGAGTGGAGCACTTCGGAGTCTGTGGAGACAAAGAACCTTGTCCATGGAAGTAAAGAGGGAATGTATGAGAGTATAGTTATACCAACGCTCTTATATGGGTGTGAAGCATGGGTGATGAATGTTGCAACGAGGAGAAGGCTGGAGGCAGTGGAGATGTCATGTCTGAGGTCAATGTGTGGTGTGAATATAATGCAGAGAATTCGGAGTTTGGAAATTAGGAGGAGGTGCGGGATCACCAAAACGATTGTCCAGAGAGCTGAGGAGGGTTGTTGAGGTGGTTTGGACATGTAGAGAGAATGGAACGAGACAGAGTGACTTCGAGAGTGTATAAATCTGTAGTGGAGGGAAGGCGGGGTAGGGGTCGGCCTAGGAAAGGTTGGAGGGAGGGGGTAAAGGAAGTTTTGTGTGCGAGGGCTTGGACTTCCAGCAAGCATGTGTGAGCGTATTTGATAGGAGTGAATGGAGGCATATGGTTTTAATACTTGACGTGCTGTTGGAGTGTGAGCAAAGTAACATTTATGAAGGGATTCAGGAACCGGCAGGCCGGACTTGAGTTCTGGAGATGGGAAGTACAGTGCCGGCACTCTGAAGGAGGGGTGTTAATGTTGCAGTTTTATAACTGTAGTGTAAAGCACCCTTCTGGCAAGACAGTGATGGAGTGAATGATGATGAAAGTTTTTCTTTTTCGGGCCACCCTGCCTTGGTGGGAATCGGCCGATGTGTTAAAAAAAAAAAAAAAAAATATATAATCTCCCACCGAGGCAGGGTGACCCAAAAAGAGAGAAAATCCCAATACCAATAAAAGAAAATACTTTCATCATCATTCAACACTTTCACCTCACTCATACATAATCACTGTCTTTGCAGAGGCGCTCATATACGACAGTTTAGAACAGTCCCTCCAAACTGTCAATATCCCAGACCCCTCCTTTAAAGTGCAGGCATTGTACTTCCCATTTCCAGGACTCAAGCCCGGCTAAATCTATAATAACCAGTTTCCCTGAATCCCTTCACTGTATATTACCCTGCCCACACTCCAACAGCTTGTCAGGTCCCAAAAACCATTTGTCTCCATTCACTCCTGTCTAACACGCTCACACACGCTTGCTGGAAGTCCATGCCCGTCGCCCACAAAACCACCTCTACCCCCTCCTTCCAACCTTTTTGAGGACGAACCCTACACCTCCTTCCTTCCCCTACAGATTTATACGCTCTCCAAGTCATTCTACTTTGATCCATTCTCTCTAAATGACCAAACCACCTCAACAACCCCTCTTCAGCCCTCTGACTAATACTTTTAGTAACTCCACACCTCCTAATTTCCACATTCCGAATTCTCTGCATAATATTTACACCACACATTGCTCTTAGACAGGACATCTCCACTGCCTCCAGCCTCCTCCTTGCTGCAGCATTTACAACCCAAGCTTCACACCCATATAAGAGTGTGGGTACCACTATTCTTTCATACATTCCCTTCTTTGCCTCCATAGATAACGTTTTTTGTCTCCACAGATACCTCAATGTACCACTCATCTTTTTTCCTTCATCATTTCCATGGTTAACCTCATCCTTCATAAACCCATCTGCTGACAAATCAACTGATAAATATCTGAAAACATTCACTTCTTCCATACTACCTCTCTCCAATGTGATATCCATTTTTTCTTTATCTAAATCGTTTGATACCCTCATCACCTTACTCTTATCTATGTTCACTTTCAACTTTCTACCTTTACACACCATCCCAAACTCGTCCACTAACCTTTGCAACTTTTCTCCCATAAGCACAGTATCATCAGCAAAAAGTAACTGTGACAACTCCCATTTTGTACTTGATTCCCATAATTTAATCCCACTCCTCTCCCCAACACCCTAGCATTGACTTCTTTTACAACCCCATCTGTAAATATATTAAACAACCATGGTGACATCACATCCCTGTCTAAGACCTACTTTTACAGGGAAGTAATCTCCCTCCTATACACCCTAACCTGAGTCTCACTATCCTCATAAAAACTCTTTACAGCATTTAGTAACTTACTACCTATTCCATACACTTGCAACATCTGCCACATTGCTTCCCTATCCACTCTATCATATGCTTTTTCTAAATCCATAAATGCAATGAAAACTTCCTTACTTTAATCTAAATACTGTTCACATATATGCTTCAATGTAAACACTTCATCTACACATCCTCTACCCACTCTAAAAACCTCCTTGTTCATCTGCAATCCTACTCTCTGTCTTACCTCTAATTCTTTCAATAATAACCCTGCCATACACTTTACCTGGTATACTCAGTAAACTTATTCCCCTATAATTTTTACAATCTCTTATGTCACCCTTCCCTTTATACAAAGGAACTATACACGCTCTCTGCCAATCCTTAGGTACCTTCCCCTCTTTCATACATTTATTAAACAAAAATACCAACCACTCTAACACAATATATCCCCCTGCTTTTAACATTTATGTCATGATCCCATCAGTTTCTGCTGCTTTACCCCCTTTCATTCTACGTAATGCCTCGCGCACCTCCCCCACACGCACATCCTGCTCTTCTTCACTCCTAAAAGATGTTATACCTCCCTGACCAGTACATGAGATTACTGCCTCCCTTTCTTCATCGACATTTAAAAGTTCCTCAAAATATTCCCACCATCTACCCAATACCTCCAGCTCCTCATCTACTAACTCCCCTCCTCTGTTTTAACTGACAAATCCATTCGTTCCCTAGGCTTTCTTAACTTGTTTATCTCACTCCAAAACTTTTTCTTATTTTCATCAAAATTTCTTGACAGTGCCTCTCCCACTCTTTCATCCGCTCTCCTTTTGCACTCTCTTCACCTTTCTTTTACTCTCCTTATATGTACTCTGCTCTTCTTACAACACTTCTGTTTTATAAAAATCTCTCATAAGCTACCTTTTTCTCTTTTATCACACCCTTTACTTCATCATTCCACCAATCACTCCTCTTTCCTCCTGCATCCACCCTCCTATAGCCACAAACTTCTGCCCCACATTCCAATACTGCATTTTTAAAACTATCCCGACCCTCTTCAGCCCCCCACTACTCATACTTGCATTAGCTCACCTTTCTGTCAATAGTTGCTTATATCTCACCCTAACTTCCTCCTCCCTTAGTTTATACACTTTCACCTCTCTCTTACTTGCTGTTGCCATTTTCCTTATGTCCCATCTACCTCTTACTCTAACTGTAGCTACAACTAAATTATGATTCGATATATTCGTTGCCCCTCTATAAACATGTACATCCTGAAGCCTACCCATCAACCTTTTATCCACCAATACATAATCTAACAAACTACGTACTTTCATTACGTGCTATATCATACCTTCAGCGAGCCGCTGCCCAGACTAAGGGTTGACAATCCAAATGAATTCTTTATGAATGAAATGCAAAATTTGGTCATCTCAAAAATCTCGGATATTATTCTAACTTCACAAGACTTTGAAAAGGCCATAAATGACATGCCTATGCACTCTGCCCCAGGCCCAGACTCATGGAACTCCGTGTTCATCAAGAATTGCAAGAAGCCCCTATCGCGTGCCTTCAGCATTCTATGGAGAGGGAGCATAGACACAGGGGTCATCCCACACACACTAAAAACAATAGACATAGCCCCACTCCACAAGGGTGGCAGTAAAGCAATTGCAAAGAATTACAGACTACAGTGGACCCCCGGTTTACGATGGTCTCCAAACTCGCCCTTTTATGTAAGTTTATTTTTGTGCGTGCTTTTGTAAGTGTAGTTTTGGGGGTCTAAAAGGACTAATCTAATTCACATTTTTCCTTATGGGAATAAATTCATTCGGTAATTGCACTTGAACAACATTCTTGAACGAAAAAATATCGTAAACCGGGGTCCACTGTATTAGCACTAATGTCTCATATCATAAAAATCTTTGAAAGGGTCCTAAGAAGCAAGATTGCTACCCACCTAGATTCCCATCAGTTACACAACCCAGGGCAAGATGGGTTTAGAGCAGGTCGCTCCTGCCTGTCCCAACTCCTGGACCACTATGACAGGGTCCTGGATGCTGTTGAGGATAAACAAAATACAAATGTAGTATACACAGACTTTGCAAAAGCTTTCGACAAGTGTGACCATGGCGTAATAGCACACAAAATGCGTGATAAATGAATAACAGGAAAAGTTGGTAGATGGATCTATAACTTCCTGACAAATAGAACACAAAGAGTAATAGTAAACAGAGTAAAGTCCCTGGCAGCCACGGTGAAAAACTCTGTTCCACAAGGCACAGTACTCGCTCCCATTCTATTCCTCATCCTCATTTCTGACATAGAGATGTAAGCCATAGCTCCGTGTCTTCCTTTGCGGATGACACCCGGATTGCCATGGCAGTGACCTCCATTGAAGACACTGCAAAACTCCAAGCGGACATCAACCAAATCTTCAAATGGGCCACTCAAAACAATATGAAGTTCAACGAGGTGAAATTTCAACTACTCAGATATGGAAAACTTGAGGAAATAAAAAATTTATCAAGGTACATACGACAAATTCTAACCATACAATAGAGCGAAAAAGAAATGTGAAGGACTTGGGAGTGATAATGTCAGAGGATCTCGCCTTTAAAGACCACTACAATGTATCTACCTCATTTGCTAGGCAAATGATAGGATGGATAATGAGAACCTTCAAAACTAGGGATGCCAAGCCCATGATGACACTCTTCAAATCACTTGTTCTCTCTAGGCTGGAATACTGCTGTACACTAATGGCCCCCTTCAAGGCTGGCGACATTGCAGACCTGGAGAGTGTACAAAGAACTTTCACAGCACACATTAATACGATAAAGCACCTAAATTACTGGGAACGGTTGAAGGTCCTTGATCTGTATTCCCTGGAATGCAGGCGAGAGAGATACATGATAATATACACTTGGAAGGTCCTCGAGGGATTGGTATCAAACTTGCACACGAAAATCACTCCCTATGAAAGCAAAAGACTCAGCAGGAGATGCAACATTTCCCTGGTGAAAAGCAGGGGCGCCACGATTACACTGAGAGACAACACCATAAGTGTCCGGGGCCCAAGACTGTTCAACTGCCTCCCAGCATACATTAGGGGGATTACCAATAGACCCCTGGCTGTCTTCAAGAAGGTACTGGACAGGCACCTAAAGTCAGTACCTGACCAACCGGGCTGTGGTTCATACGTCAGTTTGCGTGCGGCCGGCAGTAACAGCCTGGTTGATCAGGCCCTGATCCACCATGAGGCCTGGTCTCAGACTGAGCCGCGGGGGCGTTGACCCCCGAAACCCTCTCCAGGTATACTTATTTATCCTCTTTTTCATAAAATATGTATTACTTATTACCAAACCTCTTTCTACACATAGCTTAATTAAAGGCTTCCCATTTTCATTTACCCCTGGCACCCCAAATTTACCTACTACTCCCTCCACATTTTTACCCACTTTAGCATTGAGATTCCCAACCACAAGTACTCTCTCACTTGGTTCAAAACTCCCCATGCACTCACTCAACATTTCCCAAAATCTCTCTCTCTCCTCTATACTTCTCTCTTCTCCAGGTGCATAAATACTTACTATAACCCACTTTTCACATCCAACCCTTATTTTACACCACATAATCCTTGAATTTATACATTTATATTCCCTCTTTTCCTGCCATAACTTATCCTTCATTATTGCTACTCCTTCTTTAGCTCTAACTCTGTTTGAAACCCCTGACCTAATCCCATTTATTTCTCCCCACTGAAACTTCCCTATACCCTTCAGCTTTGTTTCACTTAAGGCCAGAACATCCAGCTTCTTCTCATTCATAACATCCACAATCATCTCTTTCTTATCATTCGCACAACATCCATGCACATTCAAACATCACACTTTGACAGTTTTCTTCTTAGTAATCTATACGGGAAAAGGGGTTACTAGCCCATTGTTCCCGCCATTTTAGTTGACTTTTACAACATGCATGGCTTACAGAGGAAAGATTCTTATTCCACTTCCCCATATACATGTATGTATGTATATATATGTATATATATGTATATATATGTATATATATGTATATATATATGTATATATATATGTATATATATACAGTGGTACCCCGGTTTACGATGGTCCCCAAACTCACCCTTTTATGTAAGTTTATTTTTTTAAATGCTTTTGTAAGTGTAATTTTGGGGGTCTAAAAGGACTAGTCTATTTTACAACTTTTCTTAAGGAGATAAATTCGTTTGGTAATGGCACTTGAACAGCATTCTGGAATGAAAAAATATCGTAAACCGGGGTACCACTGTATGTATATATATGTATATATATGTATATATATATGTATATATATATGTATATATATATATGTATATATATATGTATGTATATATATATATATGTATATATATATATATATATATATATATATATATATATATTATATATATATATATATATATATATATATATATATATATATATATATATATATATATATATATATATATATATATATATATATTATATTCTTTCAGCAAATCGGCCATTTCCCACCAAGGCAAGGTGGCCCAAAGAGAAAAACAAAAGTTTCTCTTTTTAACTTTAGTAATGTATACAGGAAGAAGGGGTTACTAGCCCCTTGCTCCCGGCATGTTAGTCGACTCTTACGCCACGCATGGCTTACGGAGGAAGAATTCTGTTCCACTTCCCAATGGAGATAAGAGGAAATAAGAACAAGAACTAGTAAGAAAATAGAAGAAAACCCAGAGGGGTGTGTATATATATGCTTGTACATGAATGTGTAGTGTGACCTAAGTGTAAGTAGAAGTAACAAGACATACCTGAAATCTTGCATGTTTATGAGACAGAAAAAAAGACACCAGCAATCCTACCATCATGTAAAACAATTGCAGGCTTTCGTTTTACACTCACTTGGCAGGACGGTAGTACCTCCCTGGACAGTTGCTGTCTACCAACCTACTACTTAGGATATATATACGTATATACAGTGGTACCCCGGATTTCGTCAATAATTCGTTCCAGAAGGCTGTTCGAGTGCTGTTGCCGAACACATTTGTTCCCATAAGGACGAATGTAAATTAGATTAGTCCGTTTCAGACCCCCAAAAATACACTTACAAAAGCACTTACATAATGGTTTGAGTTGGGAGCTGTACGAAATCCGGGGTACCACTGTATATACAGTGGTCCCCCGCCTAACGAGCACCCCGGATATCGTACAATTATGTAAGTATAATATTGTAAGTGCTTGTGGAAGTGTATTTTTGGGGGTCTGAAATAGACTAACCTACGTGACATTATTTCTTAAGGAAGTAAATTCGTTCGGTAATGGCACTTGAGCAGGCTTCTGGAATGAATTTTGCTCGTTAGGCGGGGGACCACTGTATACATATATATATACTGTATATATATTTAACACGCTGGCCATCTCCCACTGAGGTAGGGTGACCCAAAAAACAAAGAAACTCTTTCACCATCATTCACACATAATCACTGTCTCTGTAGAGGTGCTCAAACACGACCGTTCAATGTCACTCCAAACAGCAAATACCCCAAATCCCTTCTTCAAAGTGCAAGCATTGCACTTCCCACTCCCAGGACCCAAGTCCGACCAACTGGCCTTCCTGAATCCCTTCACAAAACACAGACAGCTCACCAAGTCTCAAAAACCATTCGCCTCCACCCATCCCTATCTCCCCCCCAAACACACACACACACACGTGGACAGTGAAGAGGCGGGGCCAGGAGCTGAGTATCGACCCCTGCAACCACAATTAGGTGAGCACACACACAGCCCCAGTGGCCTGGTGGCTAAAGCTCTCGCTTCACGCACGGAGGGCCCGGGGTTCAATTCCCGGCGGGGCAGAAACATTTCAAAGTGTTTCCTTACACACACACATACACACATATATACAACAGGCCTAGTGTCTAATCGACATGTGCCTAGGACAAAATGGTAACTAACACACACACACACACACACAGCCCCAGTGGCCTGGTGGCTAAAGCTCTCGCTTCACGCACGGAGGGCCCGGGTTCAATTCCCGGCGGGACAGAAACATTTTGAAGTGTTTCCTTACACGCACACACGCACGCACGCACACATGCATGCATGCATGCATGTACGGTTCGTACTTCTAACGGCTGCGCCATAGCTGTTCATATGATTACCATGTGACTTGTGTTAGCCAATGATAGGCCTGCCTTTTGAATGCCCCAGTGCCGGGCGGCCCTAGTAGTCAGTACCATCCGAGTAGGCATACTAGGCGGACACAGGCATAGGCTCTCAGCTCCCATATATTCCAACGCCTCATTAAACGCTACCAAAAACCAAGCTCATCGTCTGTTAATATTACCAACGTTTAATGAGGCGTTGGAATATATGGGAGCTGAGAGCCTATGCCTGTGTCTGCCTAGTATGCCTACTCGGATGGTACTGACTACTAGGGCCGCCCGGCACTGGGGCATTCAAAAGGCAGGCCTATCATTGGCTAACACAAGTCACATGGTAATCACGTGAACAGCTATGGCGCAGCCGTTAGAAGTACGAACCATACATGCATGCCTGCTGTATGTCACAGCCCCTTGCAGGAATGTGTGAGCATGCTAGATAGGAGTGGAGACAAATGCCCCCTGGGACCCGACAAGCTGAGAAAGCCTAGGAAACAAATGGATTTGACAGTTAAAAATAGGAGTGGAGAGTTAGAGGTATCGGGAACATGGAGGGAACATTTTAAGGAACTGTTGAATGTTGATGAAGATAGAGAAGCTGTGATTTTGTGTATTGGACAGGTAGGTATAACATCTTGTAGGAGTATGGAAGAGCCAGTTGTGAGTGTGAAGGAAATGCATGAGGCAGTTGGTAGAATGAAAGGGGGTAAAGCACCTGGGATTGATGAGATAAAGACAGAAATGTTAAAAGCAGGTGGGGATATAGTTTTGGAGTGGTTAGTTTTTTTATTTAATGTATGGAAGAGGGAAAGGTACCTAGGGAGTGGCAGAGAGCATGCTTAGTTCCTTTGTTTAAAGGCAATGAGGACAAAAGAGAATATAAAAATTATAGGGGAATAAGCCTGTTGAGTATAGTACTTGGTAAATTGTATGGTAGAGTTATTATTGAAAGAATTAAGAGTACTACAGAGAGCAGGATCGCAGATGAACAAGGAGGCTTTGGGAAGGGTAGGGGATGTGTAGACCAAGTGTTTACAGTGAAACATATAGGTGAACAGTATTTAGATAAGGGTAAAGAAGTTTTTGTTTCTTTTATGGATTTGGAAAAAGCATATGATAGGATGAATAGGGGGGGGGGGCAATGTAGCAGATATTGCAAATTTATGGAATAAGAGGTAGGTTACTGAAAGCAGTGAAGAGTCTTTATGAGGTTAGTGATGCTCAGGTTAGAGTGTGTAGGAGAGAGGGAGATTATTTCCCAGTAAAAGTAGACCTTAGACAGGAATGTGTGATGTCACCATGGTTGTTCAGTATATCTATAGATAGGGTTGTAAAAGAAGTGAATGCTCGGGTGTTGGCCTGTGGTGTGGGATTAAAAGATAAACAATCTAGCACAAAGTGGGAGATGTCACAGTTGCTTTTTGCTGATGATACTGTGCTTTTGGGAGATTCTGAAGAGAAATTGCAGAGGTTGGTGGACGAGTTTGGTAGAGTACGTAAAAGGAGAGTAAAAGTGAACATAGGAAAGAGTAAGGTGATGAGGGCAACAAAAAATTTAGGTAATGAAAGATTAGATATCAAATTGGAGGGAGGGAGTGTGGAGGAAGTGAATGTATTCAGATATTTGGAAGTGGACTTGTCAGCAGATGGGTCCATGAAAGACGAAGTGAATCATAGAATTGATGAGGGGGAAAAAGATTAGTGATGCACTGAGGAGTCAGGGAAGTCAAAGAACGTTATCCATGGAAGCAAAGAGGGGAATATATGAGAGTACAGTTATACCAACACTCTTATATGGGTGTGAAGCATGAGTGGTGAATGTTGCAACTAGGAAAAGGCTAGAGGCAGTGGAGATGTTGTGTCTGAGGGCAATGTGTGGTGTGAATATAATGCAGAGAATCCATAGTTTGGAAATTAGAAAGTGTGGGGGTTACTAAAAGTAACCCCGATCCACAAAGGAGGTGACCAAACTGACTTGAACAATTATAGACCAATCTCAAATTTACCACTGCTTTCTAAAATCTTCGAAAAATTAATTCATAAACAGATCTATTCCTACCTCGTCTCACACAATGTACTAAACCCCTGTCAATTTGGATTCAGGACCAACAAGAGCACAAACGATGCTATAACACACATGTTAGAGTTAATATACACCGCACTTGAGAAGAAAGAAGTTCCGCTGGGAATCTTCATTGACCTACGCAAAGCATTTGATACAGTCGACCATGATTTATTGCTCACAAAATTAGCGCACTATGGTATTAGGGGGCACCCCCTCAACTACCTAAAGTCGTACCTTAGCAACAGAAGTCAGTACGTGAACACAAATGGAGAGAACTCTTCCACACAACAAATTACAGTCGGTGTCCCTCAAGGTAGTGTCCTGGGGCCACTCCTATTCCTCATTTACATAAATGACCTACCGAATGCATCACAACTACTCAAACCCATTTTGTTTGCAGATGACACAACATATGTCTTCTCTCACCCAAATCCAGTCGTACTAGCCAACACAGTTAATGCCGAATTACAGAAAATATCAACATGGATGATGACAAATAAGCTTACTCTCAATACGGACAAGACCTACTACATTCAGTTTGGAAACAAAGCTGCAAATGTTCCACTTAACATAACGCTAAATGGTTCACCCATCACAAGGCTCACAGAGGGAAAATTCCTAGGAATCCACCTTGACAGTAGTCTTAAATTCCAAACACACGTACAACAAATTTCCAAGAAAATCTCAAGGACAGTAGGTATATTATCTAAGATACGCTATTATGTCCCTCAACCAGCTCTCATTGCACTATATCATTCTCTTATCTACCCTTATCTCACCTATGGAATCTGTGCATGGGGCTCAACAACATTAAATCACCTTAGACCACTCATAACCCAGCAAAAGGCTGCAGTCAGGATGATAACAAATTCCCACTCTAGACAGCATACTCCACCTATATTCAGAACCTTAAAACTACTCACCATAAAAAATATTCATACCTATTCATGTGCCTTCTACATACATAAAACTCTACATGCTAATATCAACCCTGCGCTCAGAATTCTCCTCAACAACTTTAATAGGTCCCACGAACATGACACAAGACACAGATCACTATTTGACATACCCCGAGTCCATACTAACCAATGTAAAAATTCTATGCACATAAAGGGCCCCAGAATCTGGAATTCATTACCAGTAAATATCAAGTTAACCTTGTCGGAAAATCAATTCAAGACTCTTCTCAAAAATCACCTACTCACCCTATACTAAATACTCATACTGTAACAAACTTCCAAACCCAATATTATTTTACTTAAGATGATCTCAATTTGATATGTTCATCCTCCTTAACACTTGTTGCAATTTCATATCATCATATTGTCATTTAAAATCTTATAGTATCATCATTTTCTTAATTTGAAATAAAATATATATCTAGAAGAAACTCTAAAAACAATTTCTAGTATTGTTATTATACTAGTGTATAGCATCAACATACTGTAACTTTAAATAAATTATACAACTAGATTAAACTCAACCAATTTCTCTTGTATTGTCTTTTAATAGTATGTATAACCATATAATAATTTAAATAATACAGAACTAGAATAAACTCAATCAATTTCTTTAGCATTAAGTACTTAGTGAATAAGTCTCTAGAATAAACTGCCCCTAATGCCATGGCATGCCAGTGGCTCTCCTTGCATTACAGTTTTATAATTGTTTTATAATTGTAACTACCAATAACATTGTACACTTGTAACATGCATAGAAATAAAAATTATTATTATTATTATTATTATTATTATTATTATTATTATCCAGAGGGCTGAGGAGGGGCTGTTGAGGTGGTTCGAACATTTAGAGAAGATGGAATGAAATAGAATGATTTTGAGAACGTATAAATCTATAGTGGAAGGAAGGCAGGATAGGAGTTGGCCTAGGAAAGGTTGGAGGGGGTCAAGGAGATTTTGTGTGCAAGGTGCTTGGACTTCCAGCAAGCATGCGTGAGCATGGTTGATAGAAGCGAGTGGAGACAAATGGTTTTTATGACTTGACGTTCTGTTGGAATGTGAGCAAGGTAACATTTATGAAGGGACCCAGGGAAACCGGTAGACTGGACTCGAGTCCTGGAGGTGCCTGCACTCTGAAGGAGGGGTGTTGATAAGTTGCAGTTTTAGAACTGTAGTGTAGGCATGCCTCTGGCAAGACAGTGATGGAGTGAACGATTATGAAAGTGTTTCTTCTTTTTTGGGTCACCCTGCCTTGGTGGGAAACGGCCAATGTGATATACAGTGGACCTCCGAAAATCGAACATTCTTCATTCCAGAATGCTGTTGAAGTGCTGTTACCAAACGAATTTATTCCCATAAGGAATTATGTAAATTAGATTAGTCCATTTCAGACCCCAAAAATACACCTTTAAAAGCACTTACAATAATAAACTTACATAATAGGGCAAGTTGGGAGTGTTCGATTTCCGAGGGTCTAAACGGACTAATCTAATTTACATTATTCCTTATGGGAACAAATTCATTTGGTAACAGCACTCTAACAGCATTCTGAAACGAATTATGGCCGATAACCGGGGGTCCACGGTATATAAATATACTATGCAGTGGACCCCCGGCTAACGAAAAAACTTCATCCCAGTTGCCTGCTCAAGTGCCATTACCGAACGAATTTACTTCCTTAAGAAATAATGTCACGTAGGTTAGTCTATTTCAGACCCCCAAAAATACACTTCCACAAGCACTTACAATATTATACTTACATAATTGTACGATTTCCGGAGTGTTCGTTAGCCGGGGGTCCACTGTATATATGTCTTGCCGAATAGGTAAAACTTGCAATTTTGGCTTAAACAGCAACACACTTGCAGAATAAGGCAAGCGAAAATTTGTGCATGCAATAATTTCGCAAAAATCATTCTGAACCTAATAAAAAAAATATATTTCATTGTGTTTGTTTAATATTAAATTATTGTAAACTTATCTAAAATATATTTAGTTGGATTAGGCTAAATTAAATTGAGCTTGTTATAAAAATGTTAGGTAAGTTTTCTAAGGTTCTTTGTACAAAATTATTTATTTTTACATTAGCATAAATGAAAAAGTATATCTTTAAACGTACAGTGGACCCCCGAGTAACGAACACCCCGGAAATCATACAATTATGTAAGTATAATATTGTAAGTGCTTGTGGAAGTGTATTTTTGGGAGTCTGAAATAGACTAACCTACGTGACATTATTTCTTAAGGGAGTAAATTCGTTCGGTAATGGCACTTGAGCAGGCTTCTGGAATGAAGTTTTTACGTTACTCGGGGGTCTACTGTATAAGAGAAAATTTTAGAAAGGACTTAATTTTAAATAAGTTCTTGCTAATTGACCGGTTTTACCTATTCGGCTTGACATATAGACAATTATTGATAGTGAAATAGGACACTAGGCCACAAGTTACATGATGGTGGTGTCAACAGAGGGACGTTCAGTTGTCGTGTTGGCTCCCGAGTCAGTGCTGACACTCATGGTGTTGCCAGCTGCTGGAATAATTACCCATTTTACATTATTGCCAGCTTAAGAAACAGTCCCTAAAATTAGGTTTTTTATTTTATTAAGAAACCAAAAATCATTTGTTTGAAAAAATATAACTTTCATAATTTGCCTCCCTTATTAAATACATAATATATTTTTGTGCAGTTTTATTTATATATTTATTGAGCTTTCATTACCCTCGAGATTTTCATCTTTACCCCATTTGTTAATTTACCACGGCTCCCCGACCTCTGGATTAGTGATATTACTCCTTAAAGCTCTTTCAAAGATTTTTGTAACATATTTTTGTATACATATTGTACACTATATACAGAACTGTATACCTTATTAATTTTTTTGCAGTATTCTGGAGGTCAACTCTGCTTCTATGGAATCTTTGGATGAAGGTGGAACTGAAGGTAGGGATCATCTCAAGGAAGTGTAAAAATAATGGAACAGCTGAAGGCTTTTAAGGCTGAGATAACACCTCATAGTCAACATCTGACACCTCTCCCATTAATTATTTTTTCTAAAAAAATTATAGAATAAAGTAAGGTAGTAATTTTTAATTTTTATCATTTTAAGTAAGAGATAAAATCACAGATTGTGCTAATTATCATCTGCATTAACTGCTTAATCTGGATGTGTTTTAATTTTACACAAGTAATGAGTGTTATACATTGTACTGAAATAATCTGTTGAAGGAAAGCATTTATTTTTCTTAGAAAATGTGAGCTACCGTATGTATTTTAATTCACCCAATGTGACTTTAGTGGTGATTTCACTTATTAAAGATCTTCATTATACTTGGGCCCTAGCAACTCTTTGAAGGGTTCCTTGATGCTGGTGAAGGGTTCTTGATCCAAGAATTGGAGATACTTTTTTCCTTGGATTAAACCTGACTGCCTTGCATCCCTTAAGCTTTATATGAACCTTAAGGGTTTAGTGCTTCTCCATGAATATGGTAATAGTAATTCTCACACTTGGTCCCAAGCTGCATGAGGTGTAAAAAATGCCTTAATTATAATTCTGTTATAGTATATGTGTAAAGTGAAAAATTTAATACAAAATATTATACATAGTACGTAGTATATAAAAAGTGCTCTAAGACCTGTTTTTTTCCGAAGTTTAGATATTGAATTGTCTTTACAATCACACCATATATACTATATATAGAATATCTGAACTTTAGTATGTATGTGTACTTTCTTAGCACGATTGTATACATTTTTACACTATTAAAAGTAAAGAAACATTATGTTTTAACTTATGCAGTATTTTTTATAGATTTAAATTTTCTTCAAGGCAATTACTAGAACAGTGTTGACTTTATCATGCACTGAACTGCAGCCTGATTATGTATAAGTAAATACAATGCTTGATACAGTATCATAGAATAATCACTAATTATTACATTAATGTTAAGTGATAAAAAAGGAAAACTGAATGCAATATTTGTTCTTTTAAGACTATATTTAACAGACTAATCTAAAGAATATACTCCTGTTAATTTCACAGAGCCAAGCTTAGATGATATAGATGCTGATCCAGAGTTGAGATTGTTAGACAAGGAACCTGAACTCTGGGTTCATACAGTTGAGAAGGATGTAAGTACAGTATACTCTAGTCTTCATTGTGTCTTTCTATTTTTCTGTACAGTATAGTTTATTGCATGCTGCATCAACAGTATAGATTTTGTAGGGTTAGTGTCTTTAATGCAGTAAAAAATAATTGTTTAAAGGTACTGCTTGTATGTGTGTGTGTACGTGCTCGCTCACTTGCTTGTCTATTTGTACTTACCTATTTGTGGTTGCAGGAGTCAGTTCTCAAATCCTGGCCCCCTCCTCTAAACTTGCCACTCTTCTGATTCATTTATGTGTGTGTGTTATGTTAGACGGTGGTACCTCGAGTTTTGAACTTAATCCTTTCCAGGAGCTAGTCCTAAAGTCGAAGCAATATTTCCCATAAGAAATAATGTAAATCCAATTAATCCATTCCAGACCCACAAAAATATTCACAAAAAATACATTTTTTAAAGAGTAACTATAGTTTTACATATACACAACACAGATAAATACATACAGTAATAAATTAGTAATACAATAGATAAATAAACATTTAAAATAGCATTTACTTACCTTTATTGAAGACTGTTGCTGGCATCTGGAAGATAGGGAGGAGTGAGGGAGCACTTATTGTTTGGAAAAGAAATCCCCTTCCATAAAGACTTTAGGTAACAAGTTCTTTTCTGGGGTTACTTCCCTTCTTTGTCTTTTAATGCCACTAGGACCAGCTTGAGAGTCACTGGTCCCCTGTCGCTCAAAATAACTGTCCAGAGTGCTCTGTTTCTGGCGCCTCTTTAAGATGTCCTTAAAATGGGACATGATTTTGTCACTGAACATGTTGCAGATATGGCTTGTTTCAGCTTGCTCAGGGTGGTATTTCTTCCACTTTGCACACATGTCCTTAAGCACTGAAGAAGGCACCTCCTTCACTCCCTCTTCCTCCTCCTCTGAAGCAAGTTCCTCAGCTGTGGTCTGATGCTGTTCCAGATGAAGCTCTTGCAGCTCTTCAGTGGTTAGCTCTTCCCTGTGGTCCTCCACAAACTCTTCCACATCCTCTCCACTCACCTCCAACCCCAGGGACTTTCCCAATGCCACAATACAGTCCACAACAGGCAGAGGGTCAGCAGGGTCAGGGTCAGCCTCAAACCATTCAAAATCCCTCTGGACGACATTCTGGCCACAATTGTCTCCAAGCAGAGTTCAAAGTCCTGGAAGTCACTCCCTCCCAAGCCTTACCTATAAGGGTTATGCAATGGAGGGTAGTGAAGTGATTCCTCCAGAACTCTCTTAGGGTCAACTGAGTGTCCGAGGTCACTTCAAAGCACTTTTCAAACACTGCTTTGGTGTAGAGTTTTTTGAAGTTAGAAATGACCTGCTGGTCCATGGGCTGGATGAGAGGAGTGGTGTTAGGAGGCAAGAACTTCACTGTTATAAAACTGAAGTCCCTAGACAATAAGTCTACAAAGTTTGGAGGATGAGCAGGAGCATTGTCCAGTAACAGGAGGCACTGGAGTGGCAATTTATTTTCCAGGAGGTATTTTTTCACACTGGGCCAAGCACTTCTTGGACCCACTCTTTGAAAATTTGCCTCTTGACCCATGCCTTATTATTAGCTTTCCACAACACACACAATTTATTCTTGATGACATTGTTTTTCTTGAACACACTGGGATTTTCTGAGTGATACACCAGTAAAGGCTTCACTTTAAAATCCCCACTAGCCTTAGCACAGAACAAAAGAGAAAAGAGTTAGCCTATCCTTTATAGGCTTGTGTCCTGGCAGTGCCTTTTCCTCCTGTGTGATGTAGGTCCTCTTTGGCATTTTCTTCCAAAAGAGGCCTGTTTCGCCTCTATGTACCCCTTAAATTCCTGCATGAATTTTTCCACTGCACTTTTGTCTGAACTTGCAGCCTCACCATGCCTTACCACACTGTGTATGCCACAATGCTTCTTAATTCTGTCAAACCAGCCTCTGCTGGCCTTAAATTCACTATCAGCACTCGTTGCAGGCATTTTCTTTATGAGATCGTCATGCAACTGCCTTGCCTTTTCACAAATGAGTGACTTTGAAACATTATCACCCGCTATCTGTTTATTGTTGATCCACACCAGCAACAACTTCTCAACCTCTTCGATTGTTTGTGATCTATTTTTGGTTAACATGTCTTCACCTTTCTCAACATCAGCTTCCTTGATTTCTTTTCTCTTCACCAGGATAGAAGCAATTGTTGATTTGCTTTTGCCAAACATCCTGGCAAGCTCCACAAGTCACACACCACTCTCGTATTTTTGTACTATTTCTTTCTTCACTTCTATGGTGTTTCTCACTTTCTTTACCAAAGGGGTGCCACTAAGAAGTTTCTTTGGGCCCATGGTGACTTATTTCACAGTCGCACTCAATAAACAAGCACCAAACACAATGAATTAATTGTGAAATGTTTGGATGAACGCGCAGGGTAATGTTCACTTAAAGATAAACAAAGCCAGACTGACTCACGACGCCTGCACGGGGAGGCGTGCAGGCACGGGCAGGCAGACAGGTCTGGTATGCAGGACGAAACATGGGGCACAGTGCAAAACTCGAGACAAAATTTAGCTGAAAAAACGATTCTAAACTCGAAAAGTACAATACGTACTCAGGGCGTATGAAACTCGGGGTTCTAGTGTATTTCAAGTACTGAGAGGGTGAGCAGTGTGGTAGAGATAATGAGAGGTCGAGATGGTCACCAGTGACCTTACATTACCTCCACTCCTGTCACTCGACTCACCTCTCCTGCATATTCCCTCCCTTTACTCCCATATTCCCCAATTATCGGTTCATTCCTTACCCCCTCCCCATATGACAGTAATAATTCATCTAAAGTCATACATAGGAAAATAACAATAGTATAATTCTACCATTATTACTAATACGTATAAAGATTGTTTTACGAACAACTTTTTTTCAGGAAGAAAAATTATACATTAATTTATGATGCCAGGCTATATTACATAATTGAAATCTTTGCTACAGGTTATATACTGTAGTTTTAATCATACTCATAATACTTCATGTTAATTATCAGTGTAGTGTGGTGTCACTCAAATATGTTAGTCTTGTATAATTCTTTGCCTATTTTTCATTAAAGGTAGCTAATATCTAGTACGTATTATATAACAAATTAATTTTATTACTGAAATTCACTTGCTTTATTTTGTAAGTTTACTTATTTGTGATTACCTCTCTGTAGTTTCAAGTTCAAGAGCAAAGCTCTGTTCATAGTGTGCTGTCTGTGGTGTTTGTTTTGTCATATTTTAGCTTCCTTTGGTTGTAGCACTTTCCAGTACAGTGGTCCCTCGGTTTTCGTGCATCTCCAAACTCGAACATTTATGTAAGTGTATTTTTTCGTAAGTGCTGTTGCAAGTGTATTTTTGGGGGTCTGAAATAGACTAACCTATGTGACATTATTTCTTAAGGAAGTAAGTTCGTTCGGTAATGGCACTTAAGCAGCATTCTGGAACGAATTTTTGGCAAAAACCGAGGGACCACTGTACTACACTTTCCAGTACTACACTTTCCAGTACTACACTTATCAGTACTACATTTACCAGTATTTCATGATACAATGATTGCCATTATAAGTGTAAATATAAGCAGGGTGTGGTATAAACCTTGGTAATAGATACTAACAAATTGGTTTAGAAAGACACAAGCAAACATGAGAACATTAGAAAACGTTTCGGTCCTGGGACCATGATCACTTCTCACATGTCTTTCTAAACCATGTTGTCGGTATTTATTACCAAGGCTTATACCATACTGTCTGGCATAAGAATGGTGTACCATATTTTTGGGAACTGAGTTCTTCATCAAGGGAGATGCCTTAATGCAGGTGAGGGACTTATCAGTCGAGCAACTGGACTTCTACCCTTCCTTGAACTGAAACTGATTACCTTCCATTTCCCTAGCTCTGTTTGGTTTAGAGCTTCCCCAGATTATAAAAAAAAAAATTATGCGAGTTTCATATACAGTGGACCCCCCCGAGTTTCATAAACACTTCACTCCTGAAGTCTGCTCAAGCGCCATTACCGAACGAATTTACTCCCTTAAGGAAAAATGTCATGTAGGTTAGTCTATTTCAGACCCCCAAAAATACACTTCCACAAGCACTGACAATATTATACTTACATAATTGTACGATTTCCGGGGTTTACGAAACTCGGGGGTCCACTGTACAGTATAGGCCTGCAGCAGTGCTCCTTCCTTCTTAAGCAGGTGTAACTTGAAATTGCCTAGCATGGGCCAGTAGGCCTGCTGCAGTGCTCCTTATGTTTTTATATAGAGTATACTGTAATGCAAAATATTAATTAAGGGTCATGGGTGTGTTGTGTTTGGTCATGGGTATCTTATATATGGTCATGGGTGTGTTGTGAAGGGTCATAGGTGTGTTATGCATGGTCATGAATGTGTGTATGATCATTGTTATGTAAGGTCATGGGTGTGTTGTGTATGATCATGGGTGTGTTGTGTATGATCATGGGTGTGTTGTGTATGATCATGGGTATGTTGTGTATGATCATGGGTGTGTTGTGTATGATCATGGATGTGTTGTGAAGGGTCATGGATGTGTTGTTTAATGTCATAGGTGTTTTGTGTATGGTCATGGATGTGTTGTGTATGATCATGGGAATGTTGTGTGTGGTCATGGGTATGTTGTGTACAGTGAGTGTATTGTCATGTATTGTTAATGGTAATGAATTTTTGTGGTCATGGGTGTGTTGTATATGGTATCCCTGGAGTATACCTGGAAGGAGTTTTGGGGGTTTGTGCCCCCTGCAGCCCAGGCCATGACCAGGTTGTATTGTGTATGGTCATGGGTGTGTTGTACACTTATTTGATAGTCTGTAATATACTGTATGTTGTAAGTATTATTATTATTAATATTATTATCACTCAAAACTTTCAAAATCTGCAAGTATAAGATACATAAAGTATACTGCGTTCTGTAGTAATTTTATAATGTACATGGGTAAAAAAGTAATAATTTATATACATATCTGAAAATAACTGCAAAATAAATAATTATTCTTATCACTCTTTCAGATTATAGAAAAGTTGACAGAGAAACAAGTGAAAAAGCAAGAGCACATCTATGAACTTATAATAACTGAAAAACACCACTGTCGTATGCTCAAAGTTATGCAGAAAGTAAGTAATCTGTTCTCAATTTATGAATTCTGATTAAAAAATAAGTGTGTATATATTCTAGTCCTGTACTGTATTGCCATTTTTTATTATTAAGAGTTATTAATTTTATAATAAAAAATTTTATCATGTAAATAATGTATCACTGGAACATTTTAATATTTCGCTTCTTGAACTTACAGTCCGGAAACAATTCAGCAGCATTTCAGATGCGTTTCAATTGCATTTCCAGAGTACAAATAGGAAGCACATCTGTCTTGCACTAAGCAGACGGAGGATCGCTGAATGACCCACATGGGTTAAGCGTTTAACATGAATTATTAACTATTATTAACAGTTTTATTACACCCTAAATGCCTCTTATACTTACTAAGTAGTTCTGTAATAAAGCTTATTTTAGTATCATCATTTTATACTTCAGTTGTGCTTTTGTAGCCAAACCTTGTAGTGTGTAGTTTACAAAGCAACAACTAACCATTATGAAATTAATATACAGTAGACCCTCGGTTTTCGTTCACCTCCAAACTCGAACAATTATGTAAGTGTATTTTTGTAAGAGCTTTTGTAAGTGTATTTTTGGGGGTCTGAAATGACTAATCTAACTTACATTTGTACTTATGGGAACAAATTCGTTCAGTAACGGCACTTGAACAGCATTCTGGAAAGAATTTTCAAAGAAAACCGAGGGTCCACTGTATTTCATCAAAGTTAAATAGTACTTCCTGGATAACCATCAGATATACAATAAACACTCAGTTTAACAGACTAATTAAATTGAATTAAAACTTTTCATTTTTTATGACCCTTACAAAGAAGTTACAGTAGATATACATAATTTGATACAACTGTAGGCACCACTGAAAGCCACTAATTATGCATTGCATTTCAGGCAGACTAATCATAAAGCTTACATACCACTTAAGTCTAAACCTAGCATATTATTTAAGTCATTGAGTATTAGTATGGCTTGTGTAATTTGCTACAGTCACAAGTAACAGTGAGACAGGTTGTGAAAGACAAATTGGTCATTTACAAATGAATTACATAGAATTTACATTGGTACAATGGAGTTATTATTTTTTTTAACACACCAGCCATCTTCCACTGAGGTAGGGTGACCTGAAAAAGAAGAAACTTTAAATATCACTCATTCCATCAATGTCTCACCAGAGGCATGCTGATACTACGGTTCACAACATTAAATATCCTCACCCTTTCTTCAGTGTTGGGGAGAGGGGTGGGATTAAATTATGGGGAATCAAATACAAAATGGAAGTTGACACAGTTACTTTTTGCTGCAGATACTGTGCTTTTGGGAGGTTCTGAAGAGAAGTTGCAAAGGTTAGTGGACGAATTTGGGAGGGTGTGTAAAGGAAGAAAGTTGAAAGTGAATGTAGATAAGAGTAAGGTGATAAGGGTATCAAATGAGTTAGGTAAATGAAAATTGGATATCACATTTAAGGGAGGGAGTATGGAAGGAGTAAATGTGTTCAGATATTTGGGAGTAGACTTTTCAGTGGATGGGTTTATGAAGGATGAGGTAAACCATAGAATTGATAAAGGAAAAAAGGTGGGTGATGCATTGAGGTATCTGTGGAGAGAAAAAAAAAAGTTAGCCATGGAGGCAGAGAAGGGAATGTATGACAGTATAGTAGTACCAACACTCTTACATGAGTGTGAAGCATGGGTTGCAAATGCTGCAGTGAGGAGGCAGCTGGAGGCAGTGGAGATGTTGTGTCTAAAGGCAATGTGTGGTGTAAATGTTATGCAGAGAATTCGTAGTGTAGAAATTAGGATGTAGTGTGGAGTTACTAAAAGTATTATTCAGAGGGCTGAGGAGGGGCTGTTGAGGTAGTTTGGTCATTTAGAGAGGATGGAGCAAAATAGGATGACTTGAAGGATGTATAAATCTGTAGTGGAAGGGAGGAGGGGTAGGGGTTGTTCTAGGAAAGGATAAATTAAGGGGGTAAAAGAGGTTTTGTGTACAAGGGGCTTGGACATACATCAGGCATGTGTGAGCATTTGTTAGATAGGAGTGAATGGAGATGAATGGTTTTTGGGACTTGACGAGCTGTTGGAGTGTGAGCAGGGTAATATATTGTGAAGGGATTCAGGGAAACCGGTTAATCAGACTTGAGTCCTTGAGGTGGGAATACTATGCCTAGACCTTAGAGGAGGGGTTTGGGATATTGACTGTTTGGAGTGACATCTGAACTGTCATATCTGCATGCCTCTGCAAAGACAGTGATTATGTGTGAATGATGGTGAAAGTGTTTCTTTTTTGGGTCACCCTGCCTCAGTGGGAGACGGCCAGCGAGTTGAAAAAAAAAAAAAGGTGTGTGTACATACGTACTACACTGTTTTAATATGTATTCAGTTACACTGCTAACATTTATCTAATGATATGATTCTGTACCTTTCAGGTATTTGCAGAAGGAATGTCTCGTGAGCTTAATATGCAAGAATCCAGAATTAAAAAAATTTTCCCTTGTTTGGATGAGCTTATCACAATACATTGCTCATTTCTTTGGCGATTGCGACAAAGACAGAGAAGCAGCAAGTATATTGAAACTATTGGTGACCTTTTAATCGACCAATTTATAGGCGACAATGCTCAGGGGCTCAAAGATGCTTATGGACAGTTTTGCTCGCAACACCAAGATGCTGTAAGTTCACAAGCAGGGTATTCTAATGGTAATAAAATATTTTGCAAATTGTCACAATGTTACATGTAAGATGGTTAAGGTAAACAGAATTTACATAAAATTGTAGTTAAAGTAAGAGAAAGCTAGAGATAAAATTAATTAAATTTAGAAATGGTGTGGCAGTTTTCAGGAGGTAGGGCACAGAAAAAATTCACCCTGATTTTTTTAGTGCCCTGATTTCCATATAAGCACTATATTGAGCATAAAATACAAAAATTACAGGATGAGTAATTAACATATGCTAAAATCCACTTTGATATAGCAAACTAAATCATTTAGTCTATTTCAAACACATAACAATGAGTTATCAAAGAATCTACCCTGAAAAAATTAGTTTTTGCTCTGAAAATGTTTGGTTTTGTAATCCAGGGGGAAAACCTGCCTCTTCCCTGACTCCCCACCTTGTATGCCTGTGTATATCACAGGAAAATGTTTGGCTGGTAGAGATGTCAAATTTTTGTGATAAAATAGAAACTATCCAACTCTAGGAAAATGAGCATTTGTGTTGATATGTAATATGTAACATAAATGTAAATAAAAGACAAAAGACCAGGGAGTAATATTTGCTAATAAAAATAATTTAAAAGCAAGTACTAACTGAGCCAAGGCAGTAAATATAAGCTATAGAATTATAAACTACATTAACAGATCATTCGTGTTTTGATTACAATCAAATCAAGTACTATTTATGTATAACAATAATTACAGATGCAGTGAACACTGCAATAATTACAGATGCAGTGGACCCTACAATAATTACAGATGCAGTGGACAAAGTAACAGTGGACAAAGTATTACACTTATGAAATGATAGAGAATCTTTTCCCAATGGTAATGACACCAAAAGTATGAAATTTGATGGAAAACTTACGGAATTACGCTCTCGCGAATTTAGCGATCTCTGCAATATTTATGGATCGGCAATTTCGCCCACTTTGAGCCCTATTTTCGGCCAATTCCATTGTTCCAGTTGACCAAACTCATAGCTATTTCTTTAGAACTCCATTTGTTCTATCGATTGAGTACAAGAAACTGCCCATTTACCGATTTCAACTACCCAATAAAGTGGTCAGAAATTGGCAATTTGGCCAATTTCATGCAAATTAAAAAAGATGCCAATTTCAAAATAGGGTCCAGAATGAACAATGCAGACATTCTTGGCACTAAAATAACATTTTCTCTGTTCATCATTCACGTCTCCAGGCCCCTCTTATATTACTCTTGCTTTCTATTTTGATTTTTTATTCACACAAAAAATAGAAGATTTACTGTTATGCAGACTACTGCATTATTGTAATAATTGTATAAATAATGTCAACCCATTTGTGACTGCATATTAGAATGGCTAGTTGGACACTTATTGGACAATGATTTCATTTGTTTACTCTTGAACATTGGCAAAAATCGAACATTTCCGCTACTTTGAGCTCAATTTCAAAGTCCTTTTCATCGTGAAATCAATCAAAATCATCTCTACTTCTGTAACATGTCTTCCATTCTATCAAATGAGACCAAGAAAACGAGAATACAACCATAAATACTATACAAAAATACACCTCAAAGTCGTTGTTTTAATCCAGAAACACGGTCAGAGTTTTTTTTTTCTCATTATGCACTGTGTGCTGCAGGATTTTTTTTATACTGTGCACACTGACCACACAGACCCATTCTCTCACATGTGGGCCTACCAGCTTTCTCCCACTTGATTTGAAGCCACTTGAATTTTGACATCTGGAATTAATCCATTCCAGACACCCAAAAATATTAACGAAAAATACATTTTATAGAGAATAACTATCCTAGTTAATTGGAGGATGTTCAAGACTAATCTATAAAAATAATACCCGAGCTAAAGAATAAATGACTATTTATTCTCTGTTGAATTTATGGGCTAAGAACTGTTATCCTACCTCAGCTCATATGAAATCCCAGCCCTATACCTTTGATATGCCTTGGATATACCTTTGATAATTTTCGAGAACTTTTCTACTCCCAGAACCTGGCCTTGGGCCAGGCTTGTCCGGTGCTTGCCTGGTCAACTAGGCTGTTGCTGTTGGCAGTCTGCTGGCCCACATGTCCATCACTTCCTGGTTGATCTAGCATCTGGTGGAGATACTTGTCCAGATTCCTCTTGAAAACTTTTACACTTGTCCCAGCAGTGTTTCTGATATCTTCCAGTAAGATATTAAATAATCTGGGACCACAGATGTTGATACAATATTCTCTTATTGTGCCCATGGCTTTCCTGCTTTTCAGTGGGTTTATTTTGCACTTCATCTCATATCTCTTGCTTCAATATGTTATGGCAGCAGGGGTAGATCTAGTATGAAACTAATGAAGGTTGAGCTTCTGGGTAATCCTGGAGGGGCCCTAGAAGCCACTTTAGTCCACATTGCTTAAATTTTTTTGGTCTGCTGTATGAGAAGGGTTTTTTAAATAATAATAATAATAATATAGTGTATGTAATTCAATACAAAATAATAGTTAATATATAAATTAAAAGGTTATTAAAGTATCATGTAGGCTAGCCATTGCTGGTTGCGAAGAAGCCCCATAACAGTTCAAGCTTCAGGCCCCCAAAATGTAGGTCTGCCACTATATAATGGCAGTATGCAGATTTGGGACAAGGCCCTCAAGGACTTTCCACATACATATTATCATGTATCTCTCTCTCTCCCCTGTGCTCCAATGAGTACATATTTAGGGATTCCCAGTTCTGATATCTCTCCTTCCCTGAATTGGAATATTGTAAATGAGAGAGCACAAGTAATTTGAAAAATGTCACCATTGGCACTATTTCTCTTATTTTGAAAGTTCTCATTATTTAAGGTGTACTACCAGCCTTTTCTAGGATGTAACCTTGGTACCTATTTACATCTAGGTAAATGGGCAAAAGGTGTAAAGAAATGTACCCAATATCTCCATACATCCCAGGATTGAACCTGTCTCTTGCTGTTATGAACCAAAGGTGTTACCACCGAGCCAGCCACCAAACTCATTTATAAAAGTTAAATCATGGTGAAGATTATAGGGTGATGTAATACAAGTTCATATCTGAAATTATAAAATAATAATAAATAATAAAATAAAAAAATTATTTCATTGCAAGTTTCAAGTATACATAGGTATTGGTAGTTACAATCATAAAACTGAAATGCAAGGAGAGCCACTGGCATGCCATGGCATTAGGGGCAGCTTAATCTAAAGACTTATTCACTATGTACATAATACTAGAGAAATTGATTGAGTTTATTCTAGTTATATATTTTATTTCAAATTACAATATGATAATACTATACTATTAAAAAGACAAGACTAGAGAAATTGGTTGAGTTTATTCTAGTTGTATATTTTATTTCAAATTACAATATGTTGATGCTATACTAGTAAAATAACAATACTAGAGAAATTTATTGAGTTTCTTCTAGTTATATATTTTATTTCAAATTACAATATGATGATACTATACTATTCAAATGACAATATGATGATATGAAATTGCAACAAGTGTTAAGGAGGATGATAATATAAAACTGAGATTATCTTAAGGAAAATAACATTGAGTTTGAAAGTAGTTACAGTATGAGTATTTAGTATAGGGTGAGTAGGTGATTTTTGAGAAGAGTCTTAAATTGATTTTCAGACAAGGTTAACTTAATATTTACTGGTAATGAATTCCAGATTCTGGGGCCCTTTATGTGCATAGAATTTTTACATTGGTTGGTATGGACTCGGGGTATGTCAAAAAGTGATCTGTGTCTTGTGTTGTGGTCGTGGGACCTATTAAAGTTGTTGAGGAGAATTTTGAGCGGAGGGTTGATATTAGCATGTAGAGTTTTATGTATGTAGTAGGCACATGAATAGGTATGAATGTTTTTTACGGTGAGTAGTTTTAAAGTTTTGAATATAGGTGGAGTATGCTGTCTAGAGTGGGAATTTGTTATCATCCTGACTGCAGTCAGGACATTTATTCATTCATAAAATTATTTTACCACCAGCTGCATCATAGGATTGTAAAACCATTCCTCAAAATGGTTTTACAAATTAGCTTTACTGTTTTTTTTTTTTTTAAGGTAAAAGGAACAGCCCTATTTCTAGCAGTAAAATCCTCTACAAGCAATATTATATATTGAAAAGAAAAAACTCCAAAATGCTAGTGACTGGCTCTTGAGTCAAAGAACAGGTTCTACTCTCCCTTTCCTAAGATTGAATAAGTTTGTGTCCCATTCCCCAAAGCACTGTATGACCCCTACAGGTTTAGTGTTCACCAAACAAAATAAAATATTTTGAAAATTTATTTTTACTGGTCAAAATAAGAAAAATTAATAAAATAATTTACTAAATATGGTTGATGCAACTTGTATAAAATTCTAAATCATTATGACAAACTTTGACTTTTAGGCAATATAATAATTTATATAAAAAACTGTAGACCTACATACACTGTATACTACTATGACTGCCACACACACTTATATTTTTTGGCCAAAATGCTATAAAAAAGTAAAGGAGTAATAATTTCAGTTTTGTATTTCTCTCATGTTTTGTAAAAGGAAATTTTTTGTCCATGAAGTAATAATTACTTCATGGACAAAAAAATTTGGGTCTGGGAGCATTTTGTAGCTTGTCTTTGAATTTTTTTCTAGTTTGACTACATTTTTTATTAGTCTTGAATACCATACTAATACTGCACATTTCCATTATGGTCTAACATATGTTTTTTACAGTTTTTTAGTATTTCTCCTTTAAAGTTGGCTTCTTTGTATTTGCTGATGACTATTTAAAGTGTATATTTATATGAGTGACATATAAACTGTCATATCTAGGCACCTCTGCAAAAACAGTGATTATGTGTAAATGATGGTGAAAGTGTTTTTCTTTTTTTGGGTCACCCTGCCTCAGTGGGAGATGACCGACATGTTAAAAAAAATTATATTATACTGTACCTAAATACTTTGTTTCATTATAGCGAGTGTGTGTGTGTGGAGCAAGTGAATATATATGTGTGTGTGTGTGTGTGTGCATTTGTTTGTTTAGCACTTCCCATAATTTTATAATAATATGGTAAAGAGTAAAGGTATGATGAAAGAATAACTGCACAGCCTCGTATTTCTTTTAAATACAGTGGACCCTCGCTATTCGAACACTCCAAAACTCACCCTCATTCCAGAATGCTGTTCAAGTGCTGTTACCAAACGAATTTATTCCCATAAGGAATGATGTAAATTGGGTTAGTGCATTTCAGACCCCCAAAAATACACTTATAAAAGCACTTACAAAAATAAACTTACATAAAAGGGTGAGTTTTGGAGTGTTCGAATACCGAGGGTCCACTGTACAGTGGTCCCTCGGTTTTCGTGCATCTCCAAACTCGAACATTTATGTAAGTGTATTTTCGTAAGTGCTGTTGCAAGTGTATTTTTATGGGTCTGAAATAGACTAACCTACGTGACATTATTTCTTAAGGAAGTAAATTCATTTGGTAATGGCACTTGAGCAGCATTCTGGAACGAATTTTCGGCGAAAACCGAGGGACCACTATATAGGGGTATTTTTAAACTGTCTCAATATAACTTATAGCAGAACTATAGTAAACTTATAGTAAAACAAAGATTCTTGTTTTACAGGTTTCTTATTATAAAGACATGCTCAAAACTGACCGAAGATTTCAAGGTTTCATCAGACAAAAATCTTCTCATCCACTTATGAAGAAGAAGGGTATTCCAGAATGCATATTGTTTGTAACCCACAGAGTAACCAAATACCCATTAATGCTTGAAGCATTAATGAAGTATAGTAAAGATCAAGAAGAGGAATTAGTCACATTAAAAAAGGCACTAGACTATGTAAAGGTAAGTGCAGTTACTTTTATCTTCTGTACATTCCCCTCCCCCTCTCAAGGAAGGTTCCTTGATGCCTTTGAGGGGCTCTTTATGAAAGGAATTAGATCTAGCCTATTCTTTCTTGGATTGAACTTGGGTACCTCCTATTTATCCAGGCACTGTGTGACTCCTACAGGCTTAGCACTTTCCCTTAACATAGTAGTAAAATGTACTGTACATTCATAGAAGAAAATTAGTTTCCTGAAAGTGTGATAGCTTCAGAAAATCTATTTGATAATTTTTTTGTATTCAGAAAAAATGTAATAGATGACTTTTCTTGATCATTACATATCTTTTAGAAGAGGGGTGATGTTAGAAGGGGAGGTAGAGGTATTGGAAAAATGGAGAGAATATTTAGAGGAGCTCTTAATGTTCATGATGAAAAGGAGGCAGTGATTTCATGCAATGGGCAGGGAGAAATAACATTTCATATTAGTAAGGAAGAGCCAACAGTTAATGTGGGAGAAGTGTGAGGTGCAGTGGGTAGAATGAAAGGGGGTTCAAGCAGCTGGGGCAGGTGGGATTAAGACCATAATGGTAAAGGCAGGTGGGGATATAGTTTTGGAATAATACAATGGCAGTGTCAATGGGAGTAGCTTGGGTGACTTCAGCCACATAATTTCCTTAAGTGTCCCCTGTGATGACTGAAAAAAACTTAATTGAGTAACAATACTTGTTATAGCAGAGCAGATGATACTGAAGTTATATCTATGAATTTAAAAAGAGGCAGTGGCTAAATGTTGAAGGTATTATTGATCATTTTGCTTCCAACCATAACAGAAGATTCACTCTTCTATAACCTTTCAGTTTCTTTGAGCCTTTCATTGGAGAGTAGAATGAATATCTTATACTCTTGTTGAGTATCATTACATCAATAAGGCCATAGTGAATATCATTATTTTGATGGTTTACATATTGATATAATTTCATTTATGGTAATTGCTGCTCTTATTCTTTGATATGGAAGCTTGTTTTCTCACTTGTATGTAAAGTGTGAATAAAAGGATCTTAAGAAAACGTGGGTTTGAGGAATAAGCTTTAAACATTGCAGGAAGGAGGATGCTTTATCAAGACAGTAGAAATGTCTTGTTTAAGAGAAATATGTACTCACCTATTTGTACTCCTTTATTTGTGATTGCAGGGGCTGAATAGGAATATTATTCAGAAAATCTGGAACATGAAAATTATAGGACTGAGTTACCATAAATATAATTCAGAGGGCTGAGGAAGGGTTGAAGTGGTTTGGGTATTTTGAGAGGATGGAGCAGAATAGGATGAACAAGAGGGAGGTGTACGTATATCTTGGATTAAAGAAAGGAAGAAGGGTTTGGGGTCATCCCAGGAAGGGTTACAGAGGAAGTAAAAAGTTTTAGGTCAAAGGGTGTGAGCATTTAGCAGTGTTAGATCCAAGTGATTGGAGACAGGTAGTTTTTTTTATGGCTTGGCATTCTTTTGGAGTATGAGCAAGGTAACATTTATGAAGGGATTCAAAGAAACTGGTTAACTGAACTTGAGTCCTGGAAGTGAGAAGTAGAAGTGCCTGCACTTAGATGGTGGGGATGTTGCACATCAAAGGGTCATTTGAATTGTGATATCTGTGCATATCTGGTTAAGCAGCTGTTGAATGAATGATGGTGAATGTGCTTATTTTTTTTTAGTTACCCTTCTTGATGGGAGATAGCTAGTATGTTACAAAAAGTTTTCTTCTTAGAATGCTAATGTTTGTGCATTTTCAGGAAATACTTGTAAATATTAATGCTCAAGTAGCTGAGAAGGAAAGGGAACAAAGATTATTAGAAATCTATCATAAAATTGATGCAAAGTCTTCTGCAATATACAAGGATCAGAAATTCAAGAAATCTGATTTCTTCTCCAGAAGTAGAAAGCTCAAGTAAGTAAATCAGAGATTCATATTCCTGTGTATGTGCACAAATAATTTTGACAATAAATCAAGCAAGCAGGTTTTAAAATGCTTTTTAATAGTATAGATAAATACCTTAATGTTCTTGTTAAAAATCTGACTTTAGCTAATACATATTTGGGGAACTTTTCATAATTAAGAATACATACGTACTTGAAGGAGTTGTTAGGTTATACACTACCTTGACTGAATACCTATTTTATGGCAGATGTTTAATATACCATCTGAAAGGTAGATTTTCTGTACTGTATATCCTTTTTTATTCTAATTGTCCTCTGATTTGTAAGTTACCAAATAATCAGTTTACTGTACATAAGTAAGTTTTTCAACATACGTACTGTACATAGATGATTGATGTTAAAGCACAATATAGTTGTTTTTTCCAGATATAAGTAACATACAGTAAGATCACAGTAAACAGGTGATATCACAATATGCAAAACCCCCATAGCCCCTTGATATTGTGAGAAATCATGAAAGCACTTGGAAGTTCACTATTCTTTCACAGTGGTTATTTTTCATACTATAAGTAACATATGTACTAGTAGCATAAGTGGATTTTTTATTTTTATGTAACTCTTTTGACTAATGTCTCTACTTCATTATGCAAGTTATGTTAGGTTTGTTTAGCATTTTGGGGAATAGGTATTGCCATTATAACATCAGATGATAAGTATGTATGTAACTCATATCTGGGAAAAACAATTACCATATTTTCTGACATACAAGGCGTGCCTTTTTTCCCACAAAAATGTCTTGGAAAATTACCCTGCACCATATATGCTCAATGTCAGGGTAGGCTTTAGTGTAAAGTAAGAGGGTAATCAGCCCTTGAATATGATTACTGATTTACCATTATGATACTTTTGTCGTTCACCTTATATGCCAGAAAATACAGTACGTTTTGACAAATCATTTGCCCATGTTCAGAATCCTACTTTTGTAAATGAGCTGAATGTAACCAGTTATAATATAACACAAACAAACTAAAAGATGCTTTACCAGAAGTAGGTTCTGAAGATGTAACAAAAAATGGGGAACCACAGAGAATATCAACTTGAATCCATACACAGTAAAAGCATCGTGGCAGTTCTAAATTACAATAAAAACTAATCCTCTTTTAGGATGAGTTGTATTGTGTTAAATCTTTAATAAAAAGTAGCAGTAGAACAAAAGCCAGATTCAATTTAACTACTAAATGTTTGTATAATCTCAAAATTTACATCTCTAACAAAATTAAACTTTGCAGGTTTGAAGGCTCAGCCATGTTGAGTCAACAGAAAGGAAAACCAATAATGGTGCAAGTAGTGGTCCTATCAGACTTAGTGTTCTTTCTTTTAGAAAATAATCAGAAATACTCATTCTTCTCGCCTGACACTAAGGTTGGTGAAATTTATTGTACTGAAGAAAATAAAAAGTTTAGGAAGGAATCATATATTGGTAAATTTGTATGATGTTTTGTTTTATATGATGCAGTTGAATCTGTAATGGTAATTTTTCTTCACCAGCAAGCTGGTGTAATTCCCCTAGGAAAATTGATAGTTCGGGAAAAAGCTGGTGAAGGGTCACGGGTTATCTACCTCATCTACTCCAAAAATTCTGCAGAAATGTTTGAATTTGAGTGTGCTCATCCAAAGGACAAGAAAATATGGCTCGAATCTATAAGGTAATTTTTTTTTGCATGTTATATGTATTCTGATTTCACAATGAGTGCATTTATGAGGTAATTTAAAGGTATAGAAGCATTTCAGAGTTATTAGAAGAGGGTTAAATAATAAACATGAATGAGGGTACTCTGAGGTAGTAATTTGTCCAACTTAGAGTTCTTCTTTCTTCTTTCAACATGTCGGCCGTTTCCCACCAAGGTAGGGTGGCCCAAAAGGAAAAACGAAAGTTTCTCCTTTTACATTTAGTAATATATACAGGAGAAGTGGTTACTAGCCCCTTGCTCCCGGCATTTTAGTCGCCTTTTATGACACGCATGGCTTACGGAGGAAGAATTCTGTTCCAATTCCCCATGGAGATAAGAGGAAATAAGAACAAGAACTATGTTAGTAAGAAAATGGAAGAAAACCCAGAGGGGTGTGTATATATATGCTTGTACATGAATGTGTAGTGTGACCTAAGTGTAAGTAGAAGTAACAAGACATACCTGAAATCTTGCATGTTTATGAGACAGAAAAAAGACACCAGCAATCCTACCATCACGTAAAACATCACGTAAAACAGGCATTCATTTTACACTCACTTGGCAGGACGGTAGTACCTCCCTGGGCAGTTGCATGCGGATGCATGCAACTGCCTTGTGGAAAAGTTGGTGGATGACCACAGGGAAGAGCTAACCACTGCAAGACCTTCATCTGGAACACCAACAGACCTTAGCTGAGGAAATTGCTTCAGAGGAGGAGGAAGAGAGAGGGGAGAATGTGCCTTCTTCAGTGATATAGGACATTTGTGCAAAGTGGAGCAAGTTGCAAAGTTTTGTCAAGAAATATCACCCTAACAAAGCTGTTGTAAGCCGTGTCAGCAATATGTTCAATGACAATGCCGTGTCCCATTTTAGGCAAATCTTAAAGAGACGCCAGAAACAGGCCTCTCTGGACAGATTTTTTTGTGTGACAGGGGTCCAGTGACTCTCAAGCTGGTTCTAGTGCCAGTAAAAGACAAAGAAGTGAAGTAACCCCGGATAGGGCTTTGATACCTGAAGTCCTTATGGAGGGGGATTCCCCTTCCAAACAATAACTTCTCCCTCTCCCCTCCTTGCCGTCTTCCATACGCCAACAAGAGTCTTCAATAAAGGTAAAAGTGATGTTAAATGTTCATTTATTCATTTCATTAGTGCTTTATATTTTATTTCTCATTGTTTTCTGTATGTAAAACTATAGTTAGTCTCTATTAAATCTATTTTTTTTTTAACATTTTTGGGTGTCTGGAACGAATTAATTGGATTCACATTATTTCTTATGGGAAATATTACTTCAGTTTTCGTACAAATCGGTTTTCGGCCAACCTTTTGGAATGGATTAAAGATGAAAACCAGGGTTCCACTGTATGGTGGAACCCCGGATTTTGCACACACCAGATATCGGACTTTTCAGATTTCTGACACTTTTTTGTGTGAAAATTTGCTTCGAATTTCGAACCTTGTCCCAGGAATCGCATGTATCAGACACGTCCACCCGCTGGGATGCCGCCTCAGTCTGGCTATGTCATTGGTTGAGTGAGCATTCCTCCAAAACATTTCGCAATTTTTGTGCTTGTTTATTGATTGCGACTGTGAAATAAGCCACCATGGACCCAAAGAAAGTTCCTAGTGCCAGCCCTTTTGTAAAGAAATTGAGAAACACGATATAATTAAAGAAAGAGATTGTAGAAAAAAATACGAAAGTGGTGTGCGTTTAGCCGAGCTTGCCAGGATGTATGGGAAGTCGAAATCAACAATCTTTTCCATCCTGGCAAAGAAAGTAGTAATCAAGGAAGCTAAAGTTGCAAAAAGGGTGAATATGCAAATGAAACAAGAGATCACAAACAATTGAAGATGTGGAGAAGTTGTTGTTGGTGAGGATCAATGAAAAACAGTTGTTGAGTCGATCATTTGCGAAAAGGCAAGGCAGTTACATGCAGATCTTGTAAAGAAAATGGCTTGGACGAGTGCTGCTGTTAGTGAATTTAAGGACAGCAGAGGCTGGTTCGACAGAATGAGGGGAGACATGATCGAGGTATACAAGTGGAAAATGGGTATTAACAAAGGGGATATAAATAAGGTCTTGAGGATATCTCTCATACACAGTGTTGTAAGGCATGGTGAGGCTGCAAGTTCAGACAAATGTGGGGCCGAAGAATTCGTTGATGAATTCAAAGAGTACGTAGAGGCTGAAGGATTCCTCCCCCAACAAGTATTCAATTGTGACGAAACAGGCCTCTTTTGGAAGAAAATGCCAAAGAGGATCTACATCACGAAGGAAGAAAAGGCACTGCCAGGACACAAGCCTATGAAGGATAGACTAACTCTCTTGTTCTGTGGTAATGCTAGTGGGGATTTCAAAGTGAAGCCTTTACTGGTGTACCACTCTGAAAATCCCAGAGTGTTCAAGAAAAACAATGTCGTCAAGAGTAAATTGTGTGTGATGTGGAAAGCTAATAATAAGGCATGGGTCATGAGGCAAATTTTCATTGGCTGGGTCCATGAAGTGTTTGGCTTGAGTGTGAAAAAATACCTCCTGGAAAATAAATTGCCACTCAAGTGCCTCCTGTTACTGGACAATGCTCCTGCTCATCCTTCAGACTTGGAAGACCAGTTGTTTAGGGACTTCAGGTTTATAACAGTGAAGTTCTTGCCTCCTAACACCACTCCTCTCATCCAGCCCATGGACCAGCAGGTCATTTCTAACTTCAAAAAAAACTACACCAAAGCAATGTTTCAAAGGTGCTTTGAAGTGACCTCAGACACTGAATTGACCCTAAGAGAGTTCTGGAAGGATCACTTCAATATCCTCCATTGCATAAGCCTTATAAGTAAGGCTTGGCAGGAAGTGACTTCCAGGACTTTGAACTCTGCTTGGAGAAAATTGTGGCCAGAATGTGTCCTCGACAAAGATTTTGAAGGGTTTGAGGCTGACCCTGTCGACCCTATGCCTGTTGTGGAATGTATTGTGCCTTTGGGGAAGTCCATGGGGTTGGATGTAAGTGGCCAGGATGTGGAAGAGTTGGTGGAGGACCACAGGGAAGAGCTAACCATTGAAGAGCTGCAAGACCTTCAACTGAAACAGCAACAGACTGCAGCTGAGGAAATTGCTTCAGAGGAGGAGGAAGAGAGAGGGGAGAAGGTGCCTTCTTCAGTGATTAAGGACATGTGTGCAAAGTGGAATGAGTTGCAAAGTTTTGTTGAAAAATATCATCCTGACCAAGATGAAACAAGCCATATCTGCAACATGTTCAGTGACAAAACCTTATCCCACTTCAGGCAAATCTTAAAAAGACGCCAGAAACAGATCTCTCTAGACAGTTTTTTTGTGCGACAGGAGTCCAGTGACTCAAGCTTTGTCCTTGTGCCAGTAAAAGACAAAGAAGGGAAGTAACCCCAGAGAGGGCTTTGATACCGAAAGTCTATGGAGGGGGATTGCCCTTCCAAACAATAACCTCAACTCCCTCTTCCCTCCTCGCCGCCTTTAATATGCCAACAAGAGTCTTCAATAAAGGTATGTAATGTTTATATTTATTTATCATTTTTTTCTGTATATAAAACTATAGTAATTTTAAAAAAAAAATGAATTTTTTTGTGAATATTTTTGGGTGTCTGGAACAGATTAATTGTATTTACATTATTTCTTATGGGAAATATTACTTCGGTTTTCGCACTTTTCGAATTTAGAACAACCTTCTGGAACGGATTAAGTACAAAATCCGGGGTTCCGCTATATTACTAAATTTAAAAAGAGAAACTTTCGTTTTTTTCTTTTTGGGCCACCCTGCCTTGGTGGGATACAGCTGGTTTATTTAAAGAAAAAACTATGGGCTTTTCAAATATGTAACACAATCTAGCACAACCTTGTAATACCTTTGTATGTGTTTCTTTATAGTGCAAGCACTGCCCTACAACCACATCCAGGACTCAAGTCTAGCTAACCATTTTTCCTGAATCCCATCATAAAAATTACTTTGCTCACAATCCAAAAGCACATCTATTTAAAACTGCTTGTCTTCATTCACTCCTATCTAATATGCTTACACAAGCCTCCTGGATGCTCAAGCCCCTAAAACTCGAAGCTTGTTTTACCTCCTACTTCCAACTGTTCCTGGGACAATCCCTATCTCTCCTTCATTCCATCCCAGATTTATATACCCTCTTTTTCATTATATCCCTTTCAATCTTCTCTTTATACCCAAACCACCTCAACAATCCCTTATCAGCCCTCTGAATTATATCTTTTGTGACTCCACATTGCCTTTTAATTTCTGCACTCCAAATTATTTGCTTAATATTCACACCACACATTGCTCTGAAACATGACATGTCCACTGCCTCTAGCCTCCTTATTGCAGCATTGAAAATCCATGCCTCACACCAATATAAAAGTACTGGTACCACTGTATTGTGGTACTTTTTTTTTTTTTTTGCCTCGGTAGATAAACTTATTTTCCAGATGTCTGAACACACCACCTACCTCTTTTCCCTCATCTATTCTGTGGTTCACCTTGTCTTTCATAGACTCATCTGCTGACATATCCAATCCCAAATATCTAAATATGCCCACTTCCTCCATATTACCTTCTTCAGTCTGATATTCTATCTATCACCACCTCATCATGTTTCTCTTTTCTATGCTCACTTTAATTTCCTTCTTTTACATCTCTCAAATTCATCTATGGTCCACACATATATAATTAATAAATACAGTGGTACCTCGGCATACAAACAGCTCCCAACTCGAACAATTATGTAAGTGTATTTTTGGGGGTCTGAAACGGATTAATCTAATTTACATTATTCCTTATGGGAACAAATTCGTTCGGTATTGTCACTCGAACAGCCTTCTGGAACGAATTAAGCTTGTAACCCGAGGTACCACTTTAGTGGTCCCTCGGTTTTCGTGCATCTGCAAACTCGAACATTTATGTAAGTGTATTTTCGTAAGTGCTGTTGCAAGTGTATTTTTGGGGGTCTGAAATAGACTAACCTACATGACATTATTTCTTAAGGAAGTAAATTCGTTCAGTAATGGCACTTGAGCAGCATTCTGGAAAGAATTTTCGGCGAAAACCGAGGGACCACTGTATATGTTTATTTATGTATTTATTTATTCCCCAGAAATAATTTTTATGTATATTTTTATGTTGATCAGAGAAGCTATTGAGAATTGCCCAGACGAAGATGATGTGGGTGACAACTCTGGTGAATGTTCAAAGTTGCAGGAGGCTAACAATGAAAAAATCAAGGAATTAATTGGTAAGACAGCATATTTGTGGGTATTTGACATATTATTGTATAGTATGTTTATTAGCTCACACTGTGAAACTGATCATGAGTACATAGATTAAATATAAAAAATTATTTGTTTCTTTGTATATATACTATAAAGATGAATTACAGGTAAATGTTATAAGTGAATGGTGGACAAGAAGATATAGTGCATAATCAAGAGGCTTGAAAAACAGATCAGAGAGGTGTTAGAGGAGAGAGAAAGGCAGACAGATAATGGAGGAAAGATTTAGAATGGAATAACCAATGATAGTTGAAAAAATTGAGAAGGTAGAAAAAAGGAGATTGAATTGAAAAGTGGAATAGAACTGCTTAGAGAGAAGTTAAAAAGATGAAGGAGAAATTAGGGAAAGGTAAAGAGGAAGGGAAATACAGCTACATTGATCTACTAATGGAGGATGGTGGCAATAAATAAAGAAATGGACATTGAGGAGGAGGGAAATAGGGAGAAAAACATCAGTGATAGCTTCTGAGGTAGCTGAAAGGAATGAAGATAATCAAGTCAAGAGAAGGGAAGAGTTGAAAAGAATGGTTGAAAGATATGTTTACAAGTGGGAGTGAATCAGAAGACAAAGTACAGTGCACCTACATGGTCCAAAACATGGGATCTGGTGAAATAAATGACGTGATTTAATAAAGGATCAGTTGACTAGGTATCCACTATACTCCCATGTTGCTTCGTTTATTCCTGTAATGTATGTTCATTTCAGGCATCCTACAGCACAAGGATAAGGAGCTTGCAAGAGTATGTGAAGACAAAATTAATCTGGTGACAGAACTTCTAGAACTCTTAGGACATGATGAGCTCCCACCCACTACACAATATCGAGCATTACTTGATGAAAACCAGCTAGATTATAATGCTGCTCGGGATCTCCAGATAAACTCACTCATTGTAAGGAATGTGTTTTTATAATTTCAGTGAAATCTTTACTGAAATTTCTCATCAATATTTTATGTAGCATCAGACACTTGACCATTATGACAATGTGCAAAAGTATACATATTTGTTATAAAGTACAAGGGAACATTCTATATTTATAAATAATTTTCTGCAGGAAGCACTGAGATTAGTAACTGGCGCTTGTGGTTGGGGTACAAATCTTGCTCGTTCAGTCAGTTCTGTTGGAGAACACCAAAGTGAAGCCTACGTGTCCCCAAGTTTACCTAAAAGAGCAGAAACCTTTGGAGGCTTTGATAATCCAAACAAAGATGCGTCAGGGCATACTGCAAAACGTAAGTAAAAGAAGGTGAATTGTTTGTGGTATTTACTTGTGGTTTGTATCCAAATCTATTTACCCTTTTATTTCATGATTATTAATTAGTATGTTCATAATTCACATTCTGCAGCATCACTTAGCAGTAGGGCATACATTCACACTCAGATTTTCCGTTTAACCAGTATTGTTACTTCCCACACATCTATCACTTAATTTCACTCTTCAAAATTGTAATATTCTTTTTTGTCTGCTTGCTTGGGCAACATGTCCATATATTCATAATGGTACATACTGTGTTTGTTGATTATCCAACCTACATGAGCACAGTTACTAAGTTATGTTAAGGGAAGATTTTGCTTGTACTGTCTTTCTGTTCATGTAGAAGGCATACAAAACAAAGGGAAAGAAGACAAATAATAAATATGGTATTTACTGATGTACATCTTTGTTACTTAATTGATTGAGAGTTCATATACCAAAATTAATATTTTTATGCACTAACAGAATCAGGTGGCAAAAAGAAGAAAGACAGCCGTATGTCTCTAACATCAGCTGGCACTGCTGAGAGTGATGTTATAGAGAGCCTCAAGAACCGCCGCCCCTCTGGCACTACACTGGCAGTTCGTACTTCACAAGATAATCTGAGTATTGTCTCTTCATTGTCAGGTGACTCAGTTACCCAGCAGCAACAGCAGGACATGGCAGCCAAACTCATAAATTGGCTACAAATCTCCCTGGTACTGAGCCAACATCATCTAACACAATATGATATGTAAGTAGAATTTATTTTACTGATGCATTACATATTCAGTATTACAGTGGGACCCCGCAAATCGGCCGGTCTGATTATCGGCCTGCTCAAAAATCTAGCAATAAATAAGAATGTGTTCTCAGACTTGGCCAATTCCACATTATATTTTTTCTCACTTAGTTTTTGGTAGGTTTTACCAGTGCATTCATACTTTGTGAATGTTCATTTCATGCATCATCTACAGTGGTCCCCCGCCTAACGAGCAAAATTCATTCCAGAAGCCTGCTCAAGTGCCATTACCGAATGAATTTACTTCCTTAAGAAATAATGTCACGTAGGTTA